>NDXB01009541.1:5555-24183 GCA_002631895.1 Agapornis roseicollis
TATAAGGGGGGGGGGGGGAAATCCAGCTCAGCAAATGCCTCTTGTGTTGTTTGGCTGATTTAAGCCTAGCTCAAAACCCCCCACAGTGATGGGTTCAGGATAAACAGTCCACTCATCCTCCACTGGTAGAAAAAAGTCCAGTGGGATTAAGTTGTGGGGGAGAAAGGAGTAATGTCCATGGATATTCAAGTACATTAAGACACTACTAAACTGCATGTCTAAAGAGACTCCTACAGACTTGCTGTAAGTCACATATGCTCTGTATTAAATGTACCAAAACAAGCTTTAATTTTTGAGATAGTCAAATGTTGTAATATGTGAGAATGTAATCTTCTGTAAGAGTCTTTCTGCTATTATACACGTTTTGACCTCGTACTAGTCTTCCCCTCTTGAGTACACAGCATGTACATTTTGCTTAATTTTAGAAGTATTCCTGTTTGCATATGGTATTCCCCAGGAAGATTAATAGCTTCCTACAAAATACATAATTCAGCTCTCTCTTGCCATTCTGCAAATACTATCAACTGTACTTCAGTACACAGTTTCTGAATATCGTAACACCAGTAGCATTCTCACACTTCACATTTTCCAGTCAAAAAAACCCAAACCTAACCCAAAACAGAGGCTGGTGGCACTCTATGTAATTGTATGAAAATTCTTCAGTTCATGCAAAGTCTGTTATCAATTTTAAAGTACATGAGAAAGGATTTTCAGAATAGTTCCTGTTTCTGTAGACACCATTTTATCAATTAGTCCTTCACGATTACAGAAATGCTAAAGACTTTGGCTCATATTCATTTCTTATGCAAGTTTTCTACAGATGAAGAAATAAGGATACCAAGAATTTCAGTGAAAGGTAATGTTATAGGAAAAATCAGTTGTTGCACCTAGGACTCTCAATTCTTAAGAAAACCTTCACCCTTGACTTTATAAAGATGGCAACTGCTGTCCAGTCCCAAAGTAAGCTATTCAACCCCTTCCTTAAACACAAAAATCCCAGTTCCTTTCCTGGATGCATGGGATAGCCTAGTTATTAACACACTGCTTGGAAGCAGCACGATGCATCTCTACTACCAGCTGGGAGCTCTTTCCTGGAGCGCAGCACCACAGAGTTACTGTGTGCAACATGCAGAAGGAATAAAGAGAACCATACCTACCCATTTTACATTACAATATTCATCAATATATCAAACTCAGATGCTGGGGCCACCTCCTATCTTCTGGTTTAGTTTACTATGGAACCTGTCATGACTACAAGTGGCCATGACTTTAGTTTTACGTCTCATCTGAACAACAGGGCCAGCAGAAGCTATCCTGTCCCCTGGTAAGCTGCTGGGGCATTGATTCAGCACGGGTTGAGAGAGAAGAGTGTCACCTACTGAATCACAAATACCACATGCTAGAGCAGTTTTTCTTCTATGTGTCACATCTAATCAGCATAGCACAATTCTCACAGCTGCTGGGAAGGCATTTAATCACATTTTCTTTCAAGGAACTAAAATTTAATTTTATTCAGGCAAGATACTGGCATTGCTGGAAAGAAGGGCTTTTACAGGGATTTGGAAGTGCATTCACAAAATGTTATGGGGCCATATGATGATCCTATGATTCATATGGCCTTTGGTACTCTGGCCAAGGTAAAGACCATTTAGGGGTAGTTGGAGAGGTGGAGGGAATTCCACCACAATAGAAAGATCACGCTTTGTGAGAGCACAGAGCTGATGAACATAGAGCTGGGTGACACACGCAGTGGCATACCCACACTGCTCACCAGATCATGTCTTTATTTTTAAAGTAATATCTAGGATTTCTTTTAAACTTTTTTAGATCAAATTTGCTATTCAAAACAACTTAACATGAATGTTCTTTTAGTATTAGCGATAAATTCGCACAGCCTCCGTGCAGCGTGGAACACTGAATCCATGTGGCTAAAAAACTGGTTATGCAAGCAAGGCATATGCTTGAGGGGATGAAGAAAAATTGGCAAGATACAGCTTGCCAAGGCATGCCACACATTAGCTCTACTTTAAAACTGTTAGGAAATTTCAGCATTTGCAGTTCATTTTCTCTACAAATACACAGAAAGGGATGCATCTTCTTTCAAGAGTCATGATGAGATGATCTCCCCTCCCTGCTTCTCCCCTATTTTGATCACATCTTCTCTTTGAAATGTAATGGCCACCTTTCTCAGATGATGTTACTTCTGAGCTAAGTAAAACTACGTCCTTTGTTATTTAAAAATAGGTATTAAACAGAAGCAAACATTTTTTTTTTGTACAGCAATTACTGTGCATTTATGCAGCACACAGCACTGCTCCTGGAAGTGGCTTAGAACATAGAAGAAAGATTGCAGACACAGGATACTGCCATGTTGTTTTAAAGAACCACTTTATCATAAATTGCCTTTTTCTGGTTTTGAACCTGTGTTCTGAATTGTTCCTAGCTGTAATCTTGGGGATTGGAGGGGGGGGGTGTGGGGTGTGGAATCTGACAGTTCCAGAAATCCTGAGGAGTCAATATCACCTACAGTGTGTCTTCAAGTATCTCTTGCAATGACTAAATAAACAAAATACGTTCTGTTTTGGTTTTCTAACATGGAAGAAACTAAAACGTTAGAAAAATGTCAGTTTCTTATTTACAAGTAGTGCAGAAAGTAGGTATTAGGCATAAACCCCATCTACTAATGTTTATCACAGCATGGTGAAGTATAACAACTTGTTTGGAAAAAGAAGCAAGAGAAAACACAGAAAGGTAGTAAAGGGTGGGAACTGTCTGGAAAATACATGAGAATTACAATACCGTAAAACAAGAAGTATCAGAGTAGGTCACTGAAAATCGACATTTACATTCCAGTCTTCCAGGCAACAGTAAATTTTCCAGACAGTTGTGGAAAATTCTAGATTTTCAACACATATTGAAGAAATTTAAACAAATATAAAATAATGGGTTGTTAAAAATCCTGTTCAACATACCCAGACTATCTTCTTCCTACCCAAGGTTATTAGTTTTCTCCTAACCTCCATCAGTGCAGTTAGCATAATTACTGAGGAGTATTATATTTAAGCTTCTGCTTGCAAAGTGACCATATATATTTAGAGTGGTGCACCTGGAACCCTGCAAGCAAAATAGGAAAAACAAAGCAAGCCCCTAGGATTTTAAACATTGCATTCAACCAAATTCCTGTCTCCCAGAATTGCTTTTGTATGTTCTTTTATTTTATCTTTTTAGGTTTGGTTTGGTTTTGTTGTTTGGGTTTTTTTTAAGAGGTAAGTTTATTTCATTGCTAGTAATGATGTACATAATCTTTCTCTTCCCACTCTTCCATTATCATTCTTTTGAATACAGACACACCAGTTACTGTGAAGCAGGGATTTTTGCCCCAAACTTTCTGGAGTTCCATTCACTCTGTAACTCCATAACTTCATAAAGCAAAGCAGAGCGCAGAGTACCTACCACATGACCCTGTTATTTTCTCACCCAGTATTTGTTCACAGAAGACAAAAATGACCTCATTTAAATTTTGGGGGGCTGCAAAACTATTACCCTTGCTAAACACTCAGCAAACATGTAATTTACTGGGCAGCATTAGACAGAGTTCAAGCTGTAGCATGGCATGCATTTAGTATCCCAATCCCATGACATTTCAATGCAAAGCAGGCTTCCTTAGAAGTAAACTAATGCTAATCAATAGATCTGACTCAGTGAAAAGCCTTAGACTTGATAAAAGAAGGCATCAAACATGAAGACAGATCATTACCTCGTCTAGCAGCTGTCTATCATTTCCAGAGAGGTGCAAAACTGTTTCTTAAAACATCGCTTTAACTCAGTTCAAACTGAAACCCCATTTCAAAAGCAACCTCGGTGCGGGTTAATGCCACTGTTTTACTAAAATTGGGCAGATCCCTTTTTGCAATTGCCAGAAACCACTGGTATTAGCACCACTCAAAATACTTCCACAAAGGCTGTTTTAAGTGTCCACAGAGAGACATTTGGATATTCCCTTTAAAGTCAGGTACCTTAAAGGTTAAAGAAAAAAAAGTATCTGTAAAAAAGCAAAGAGTTTTGTCCTATATAAAAGGCTGTAGTCCAAAACTGATCAAGTTTTCTCCCTTTGCTCTATATAACAGCTGTTAACAAGAGACAGCAGTTAACCCTTGAGCCCAGATTCATTCCTGATATAAGTATTTGCTTCAATGAGCTTTCAGGAGCACATTAATTTGGTTCCCCTTGTGAATAACAACCTATCAGTGGAATATTTAAGATATTTAAAATTTTTATTAAGAAGCCAAAGGAGCTGTATTAACATTCGGAAGGAAGGGAAAAATGCTTGCATGAAATCCTACCTCTTTCACAAAAGACTCCTTTATGTTCCAAAGTCATACTGAAATCTGGAGGAGCATTTTATCAAGTAAGATTCATAGCTAGCTTTGAAAACAGTACCAGTAAAATCTAGTAATCATGTTGAACCCCCAGCCTTCCCACCTTCAGAAAATCTTTTCGTAACCTTATTCATTGTAACTTAAGCCTCCACATCAGTTTACAAGCACCTTCATAGAAACAGGCAACCAAACCTGAAGTTCTGCAACATAAAAATGATGTACAAGTCTCATAAGGAATAATTCCATATACATTTGCTTCCAATTGCAGCCAGCTTATTTCAATGAACCCTTCTCTCTAAAAAAATATATATGAATCTCAGGATGTGTCATGATTGTTTAGAATAGGAGCACTTGGGGTCATGGATGTTGAAGTATGTACTTCATAAAATACAGGCTCTGCTTTTACAAATGCTCCTACAGTAAGGATATTCTGTGTTCTTCCAAGGTCAGATATTTTTAACACCCCTCTGTACAAAGCCCTGTATGTTAAAGCATTTTATTAGGTCACAAAAATAGGATCAAAAGTTAAGATGTGCAAATTGAGGTTGTTGATGTCAACTCAGATGTGGTCTTCTTTCCCTGTCATCACCCATTTGTTCATGTCCTGCTCCACTTCTCTTGTGAAACTCCTGGTCTTACTCTCACAGCAGACCTAGAATCTTCACTTTCTGAATTACTATCTTTATAGCTCCCAGTCTCTGCTCTTCTCATGGCCCCATCCCTGGGGACCTAGGCCCTATGCTCCCCATGCCCTCACACAGCATCAGCCCAACTCTTTCTCTGCATCCAGTCTGCACTACCACCAGCATCATCACCTCCAGCCCTCATCTCCTGCACACTTCTGCCCTACAATGGCACAGCTCTAACCTTCCCAAGGCTCCTCTTTAGACCTTAAGCTTCTTCCTTCTACTTCTGTCCATTCCTCCAGCCACTCATCCTGTCTTTTTAGCTCCACGATGGGGTTTCACTCCATTCCTGAAGCTGCTAAAGACCCATTCTGTGCCACATCCGTGGCTCACCTCTTGTGTCTCACCTCTGCTTTGAGAGCAGCCTTCTTTCTCCATTGCCAGGCACAGCCCATTGTTGCTAGCACAGGTGAGAGCATGAGACTGAGAGGCTCTTTTGAGGAATTTAGCTGTGCTTCTGGGCCAAGCAGGTGACATTACAAACTCAGATCTGCCAAGTACGGGTTATATGGGCAGCTTCATGGCAGCGTTCAAAGCCAGGATGGACAGAGTCTTGGGACACATGGGTTAGTGTTAGGTGTCCCTGCCCATGGCAGAGGGTTTGGAACTAGATGATCTTAAGGTTCTTTCCAACCCTAACTATTCTATGATTCATGGCAATGGTAAGTGACCTACCTTGCACACCAAGCAACAGTTCAGTTTAAAGTTTCTGCTAAAATCAATGGGACTGAAAGGCCTGTTTCAAGAGAACAGGTTGTGGTGTGGGGCTTTTTTAATGAGAGTAAAACCATTTTTAAATCCATTCCTTAAAAAAGCTGAGCTGTCTGAGTTTCCAGCACTTCCTAAAACTATCTGTAAGCTACTTAAAACAGGCTCCTACAGTAGGAAATGTCAGACACCTGAGTATTAGTGCTATCGCGCCTGCCCATAATAATTTCCAAATTAAATTTAGATTTTCTGGTATATCTTCACCTAAACAGATTTCTATAACCACCAACCAGTAACTCTTCTTTTAATTGAGGAGTGCTGTGTTAGATGACTTTGTTCCCAGACTCAGGCTGTGAGGCTAGCGTCCCAAGAGACACTCCCACCTCTTCCTGGGGATAAACAAGCCAGCCCTGGGAACATGAGACAAACAGCAAGAAACACTAGTGAGCTTTTACAAAGCTTAATAAACTAAAACCTGGGATTGAAAGCTTGGGATTTTTTTATTTACTATTACCCCGAAGTGAAAATGGAACAGGGAAGAGGGGCAGAGTATTTTCTGCATATGCTTGAAATACGTAAATAAACCATTTTTGCCATTTGATATACTTCCTATCTACCCATCCTTTTTCGGTTTGCTTTGGTTTTTTGAGCAGTTAGTCTGGTGTCAGGCAAAAATCTACCTTTTTTCTGACTACATGAGGACTGCATTCATAGTAGGCTTCATAACCCTAACAGATATTTTATCATGGTCATTCTTCATTGGTGAATCAGGCAATTCAAAGCAAACTGTGTCACTGTCACAGCCATTTTGATCGCTACATGTGAGAAGTTGCTGCTCTACTCAGACTCGTTCTGGAGTCTGTTCTCAGACATTTCCTTTTACTCCTTCCCCCATTTTTATATTGTTAGAAACACTCATCTCTATACTTACACATACTTCAGCTAAATAAGCAACTTTTGACATTCCTAAATACTTAAGTTTACAAAGGATATTTGCAATTAGAAGGGCCTATTTTATCACTAATACTTCTTTCTATGGTACTACTGTGTTACACAAATGCACATGTAAGGAATGTACTGCTGGGTGGGAGAGGAAAAAGGAACATGAGTGTACATTAAGTAAATATCCTGGAGATAGTAGAAGACAACAGCTTACTAAGAAATTACATATATATTGTTGAGAATGGGTTAGTACCAGTCTTTGAAGTCCTGGAATTGCTCTGCTCTATCATATTAAATGGGAAATGAGGGGGCTGTAGATGATAATTGGTCCTCTGACCTTCACCTTCCTGGGTCAAGCAGTCAGAAAGGAAAACTGTGTAAATACCATTAGTAAAAATGCCACTAATCTGAAGATCCCAAAGTACTCCAGAGTACCCTGAGTCTCCAGTGACCTATACTAGGATTTTTTTTCCTGAAATGGGCTATCTCCTCCCATGTTTTGCAGGAAGGAGAAGAAGAGAAAAAAGATCTGCCATCTCAGCATCAATACTTGAGCTATCTCTTCGTTCTGCCAGCTATCAGTCTTTATTCAGGCCGCATGGTGGAAGAGAGTCTCATCTCTTTGAACTTGTCTCCACTATTTTCAAAAGAGATGGAGGGCAGCGGAAAAAAGAAGAGAGGGAGGGAAGAAAAGAGACAAAGAAAAAGACAGGGAGGACACATCAAGGTGAGTTAGATTTGTACATCATTTATTTTACAAGAAAGCACATGCTTTGATATACCCCGAGCCAGACAAGGGCATTGTTAGGGTTGCATTTTGTCTACAAAGCTAAAGAAGTAGTGAGTGTAGTATTATGCTGCTGTGTCAGTCTAGTTTGACCAGTTTCACAAGTTCACTAGAAAAGGAAGTGTGACATTTTCATTTAGAAGAACATGAGCGAAGCGTAAAAACATGGCTAGGCATGTTGGAGTAACTGGGACGGTGTTTCTGAACAGGAGAGAACCTTGTTTTAAAATCAACTGAACATTTTAACAACCAATAACAGATTTGCCTGAACTACAATTTGAATGTAGAAAAACTTCACTGAAGATAACAGGAGAGGAGAAGAAGGGTTATATTTTGCCACTCCAGTTCTTTGATATCCATAGCTCATGGGTTCACTCCCACAGCAGGTCCATGTATATACCCTGTCACGCAGGAACAGGTGCTCTGTACCAGTACCTGTCTGGCATAACAATGCGGTCCTCCCACAGCCTTGCTGTCCTGTACATCTAAGCCAGAGCATGCCCTGTGCCGTGCCGTTTTTAATCGTGCACTATCCCAAAGACAGGAGTTCCAAAAGGACTTTCAGGCAAGAGAGGAAAAGGAAAAGAGGAGGAATGCAAACTCCAACTATTCATGAGGGTTGTGTGTTATGAAGGACATCAATTACTAATAAAGTAATATCTATTTTCAAACCTTGTTTATATACATGAAGGGCAAATGCAGACAGGTCTGGGAATAAGCCCCATTCACACACACACATATCTGGTAGTGGTCCCAGAATCTTTTAAGTGAGGAACTGCTGCAGGACCTCCCTCACTGAACTCCCTGTGTGCCCAGCAGGAGCTGAGCTCCATGAGGTTTCAGAGAGAGTTCCAGGTGTGCATTTCAAGGACATCGGGAATAGTGGTACTCCTCAGTGAGGCCAGACCAGTGGCATGAGCATGCTCTGGTAACAGACAGGAACTCCACCCTGACAATCTTGTGTGAGATTTTAATACATCTAATTACCCAGTTGAACAGTCTCCACGCAGATATGGTCATACTCTTTGTCTTTTCATTATATGCTACAAGTATCCTCAGGGACTGATTGGCTTCATCGCTATAGGAAGAATGAACTTTTTGATATTGATGATGTAAAAAGAAGCCTTGGCACCAGAAGTGCTTTGGCTTAAAGCATGCAGGTTGACAATCGGGTTTAAGAGGAATTAAAAAAGCCACCTTGCAGAGAAACTCATATTTGCTACAGTAGCACCTTTGTCCAGCCAGAGCACTGTGCGGGAAGGATCACCAATAAAGGCCTGGATTTCTTCCACCTTTCAGGAAAGGCAACTGCCGAAGGAACATCACCTTCACAGTAAGGTGAAAGAAGAAACAGATCCTTGTGGATTGAAGGCCAGACCAAATAAAACTAGAAGAAATTACAAGGAGGTGGTTTTACCCATCACCACATAAACAAGATAATTTTTAAAATAAGCTAGAAAAGTCTGTTCCTTTCATGTGGTTCTGTCATCATGGGCAGGGATAAGAAAATTCTACTCCCTCAGCCCTGTGTGCTCACAGACAAAACATGCTGCCTCATCAAAAATTAAGTATTTGTCACAACAAAAGTCAGACAAAGAGGAAAGGTTTCCAGTGTTAGGGCTGTCCAGCCTTGAAGAACAAATATCCTTGCTGGGACATGAACCAGTTGTTCATAAACTGAGATGTCTCTGCATGCTAAGGGAACCAGCTGTTCCTCACGAATCAGGAAATAACCTAAACCCAGGATTTCAGGTTTCACATCCATTTCTGAAGCTACATGGTTTCAAAGGGCTGCACAGAAACATACTGATTGGAAAAAAAAAAGTCAGGACACAAGACAAACACCACATGGTCTAAAACCTGTGCTGCTGCATGAAGACCTTTGAGCCACTGAATCCAGATTCTCTACAATGACCTTTAAAGCCTGGACAGAGCTTACCTGTTGCATTTTGGCATTCACTGTTATACCCCCACCTCTTAATGCCTAAAATGCTGCCACAGAAAGGCTGTAAGAATCTTTGATCAAACAGCTGTTCAGATAAAGTGAAGTAGATAGTGAACTCCCCTGAGTTCTTAGGAACAGTTCTGCTAGGGTGCTCACTGTGCTAGACAAGGAGACATTTTGGAATTAGAAACGGTCTTGCCCACAATAAGACAAAGTATCCACAAGACATTCTCATAGCTGAATGAAACCGGAAACCTCAAGATGAAAAGACATGAACCTGCCTTTTACCTCAAAAGCCAAGAATAGGAGCAGCCAGGGTCACTATCCCAGGCTTGAACTTGTGAATTACAGTGCATAGTTTTTCTAAATAAGAGAACAGGTTTAAATCTGCTATTTCTCTTCAGTTCCATGAAATACACTGCTTAGGTATCTTGCACATTTCATACTAATGTATGAAAATCAGGGCAACCTAGCATCAGTAAGGTATTTACTATTTATATGAAGTCTCTCTAAGGAGATAACAAACAGCGATAAAAAAGAATTGAGGAGACAACACATATAGATTAATTTCTGATACTGGTGTGCTGAACCCATGAGTCTGACACTGCACATGCTCCTTGAAAATCTTGGTTCCTTATCACTGCAGGGGAAGAGAGAACTTATTTATTCACATTTAATCCACATCACTTCTCAAGCTACAACAAATTTTTACAGTTTGGAAATCATATGCTATAAATAACAACATAGTAATCAAGGACAGCAAAAAGAATGTCATAAGTTGACCAGTTCTGAAATAATGGGATGTTCTGTTATGAATGGTTTCCAAAACTACTGCTGTACCTTGAGCTTACTCCTAACCTGCAGAAAAATTAGACTGGTGTGTTTTATGTACATCAGTAGTTACAGGTGTAGCATAAAAAAAAGTTACAGTAAAATAAACTACCTAATTAAAACGCTCAGAAGGTAAACAGGGTGGGAAAGACAGGTAAATAAGAAAGGGCAATCTGTCATAAGCAGAAATGGGTAAAAACTCCCAGGAATAGCTGCGCTTAAACTGGAATTGAGAAAAAGTTCCTAAGTAACGGCATGACCTTCCAGTCAGGGAACTGAATGCAAGGAGGTTCTGTTTAGAGGGAGATAGCACAATATGCTATGTGGAGAATCAAGTAACAAATCTATGATCTTCTGTGATTATAGCTTAAAGGTTCCTCATCTATCCCAGGGAGCGTGCCTCTGTGTGTTGCTGACCTTGTCATCATGTTTATTTCAGAGTGAATGTACAACCATTAGCAAATTAGCTGCATCCCCTGGGTTGATTTCTGCTTTTCTCTTTTCTTTTTCCGTCTTTGTTAGGGATACGAGGAGAGGTGTAAAGGTAAGAAGGCGGTGGCAGAGAAAAAAGCATGGGAAAAGACAAGCTAAGAACATAAAATAGAACCTAGAAACATATAACCCAAATTGCAAGTATTACTTCCAGAACAGAATATGGCTCCCTATACGTTTACAGACAAAATATTACTGTTTTTAAAGTAATATGGAAATGATACATACAACTTCACTCTGTCTGTCCTTCCTCAAAGGCATGCTGCAGACACAAATGGATTCTCCTGTAAAGTTGTAAATGGTGAAAAGACCTGTGTTTCAGCCTCAGGCTGAAATCTGAATCTATGTCTCCTGTATCAGTTTCCTTTTAAATATCAATAAACAACAGTAGTCCTGAGTGACTTCCTTGAACGACTTGCTGCTTCTGCCTCTCTTCATCCATTTACGTTGCCTGTTTTACTTCAGGTTAAACACATTTTGTTAATGATGCGGCGGGATCAGATACGTCTTCCATTCACACACTTCTAATTAACAAACAAACAAACGTGGCAATAGGTAGTTTTTTTAGTCATTTAAGCCTCTGAGCTCCGGTCAAAGCCTGCCCACCAAATTATGCAATCATGGTTTATTTCCCTGGAACTGCTTCTTCATTGTGAAAGAAAAGCTGATGATAAAGACTTTTTATTCATATACTGCTGAGGAAAGAGTGACTGTGCTGGTAGGAAAAGAGTGCCATGGTGGCTCACAAGTGCACTGAACACGAATGTTCATCTGTAGCATGTCCCAGAGTTGAACTGTAAAAATAACCCACACAAACATGGGAGCAACAAAATACCGCTACAAAATATGTGACAAATGCTGCCTTCTGCCTTGGTGCAAACTGCAAGCACATGGTCATTTTCTCATCGAAATCAGTCTTCATCACATGGCATTTGGTGGGAACATTGGGCCAGGCAGTGCTCTGACACAACCAGCACCAAGCCCTGTGGCTGGCTTACGGCAGGTCACAAAATGACTCGATAAAAGCTCTAGGATGCAAGTGCTGGTGGGTAGCACAACTGGGAGAGGTTTTGCAGAGATGTCTGTGAGGAATTACCCAATAGTAGAAAGCAATTGTACAGAAATTCTCAACAACAGACTCACAATTTATTCTCCCACAATATGGAAAACAAAATTATCTGACAACTTATCAACTAACACCTCATCTCCCATCTCTCCTCTACAGCAAGATCAGTGAACATGCTTCACTACATCGTTCCATGTCCTCACCTCCATCTTCACCGTCCACTTTTTTCTAAACAAACTGCTGCTGCTGCTTGATCTTGGCTCAAACACTCCCCAGGAAGCCCTTTGGGCTTCATCAAAGCCTCAAACATTCCTATTCTCCCTCATCCACCCCAGCAGCCTTCCTTCTGAACCCTTCCTGGTGCTTTCTAGTGTCCATCCCCTCCCAGTGCCAACCCCACCTCCAGTAACTTCTTCCATGTGTTCCTAGGAGAGCTGCTTACAATCTTCTGTCACCTGTCCAAGAGAGATCTATGACTCTCGCAGAGCGTTTCACACCAAAGACTGATGCCTTGGGGAGGGAAGACAACTGGAGTAAGGAGAAAGTAGCCAGTATTTTTAGAGAAACACCCAACTGTCAAGCTGCATTTGTATAAATGCTGTACTTTTCCTATCAGACTCTGCAGAACACGGCATTTCACAGAGCACTTGAAATCCAATCCTTGGCACTGATACCTAAGTAAAAGCTGCTGTCAGAGCTGCTGTTCCCATTCCAGTCTCACCTTAAAGGACAGAAAATCACGACAGATAGCCACATGGACAAATCCAATGGGAAAGAACTCATGCACATATATGAAAAGAAGTACTGTGAGCTATCAAATCACTGAAAGGGAACAGGGTAACCTGTACTTTTAGGATGCGATTTTCAATTGTTTTTAAACTTCTTTATTACTTAAATAGTGTCTTTCAGCAGCTGCAGAGCATATTCATATAAATTCAATTTAATGCCTCACGTTGGCTTTCAGCAAATTTCAGTAAATTCTAAATAATTTGATTAACACAGATAATTGTTATTGCTAGATTTTACCATGCCTTCCTTTTGCATCCATTTACATACCCCCCCCCAAATTATTTACTTTAGCCTCCTAATTCCTGATATCAGAATGCTGAACCAAAACAAAAAATACTTTCACTGATTAAATGCAAGAGCTTCTATCTCAGTATGAACTACGGCACTGCTTCCATAGTGCTATAATAATTAGAGTTAACATAATGAAAACCTAGTAAAAAGACTATAAATTCACCATATGAGCACATATGGATGTGAAAAAGGAAAGCAAATGAGTTCTCCAAACTAAAATTAGATTCAAAACAGAACAGCATCCCACAGAAATAGCACAGGCTGAAAAGTCTATATAAATTTACTATGCCAAATCCTATTTTATCTAACATTCGGTTTCATCTGTCCATGTTTCCACAGTGTATTTAAGGTATTGAGAGTTAAACTGTTCATGTAAGGCTGGACTGCGGTGTAGCTACTTTAGACAGATTTTCATGTTTGAAGCAAACCAGAGCTGGGTTTATCAGCAGACCTACAAAACCACGGAGGCCTGTCCGCTCAGTTCTGAATGTGATTTTCCTAACCAGGCTTCTGCTCCAGGATTTTGCATTGCTTGCTCTGTTTCTCTGCAACTGAGCCTTCCTTTTTGAGGATTTCAAAACAATGATTCATTTAAAGTACACCGTCTGAGGAGAGGTCTCATCATAAAAAAAGGAGAACAAAATCCATATATTCTGTGTTAGTGTGTATGTATTCACCTAAATGTGCTTTTAAAGGAATTCATCTGAACCTCTCAGTTCAAATGAAGATAGTTTTGAATTTGTTATTGCTTTTCTTGTAGCCTCTGCAACTTTCTGCCACAAAACTTTGGTGTAAAAAGCTTGTGACAGAGCTCTGAGCACTTTTTGTTTTGTTTATGCTGCATCCTCCTCGTCAGTTCAACTTGCTGTGTCCAGCATCTCCTACCATGTCATATGCACTGAAGGTCATGTCAACCATCAACTGGGGAATCAATTCAAGCAGTAGCAGTGTGTCCATTTTGCTTCTGGACTGCCCCAAAGGCGTTTGCTGCAACAGACACCAATCCTTAGAACAGGATTCTATTAAACTCGCAGGCACTTCTTTTATGGGATGAAACCAATTTCTCCTGAGCTGTTTAATTACCTCCTGACTTCCTGGATTTAGCTTTTTTTTTAGAGACGTCATCAAATAAATAGGAAAGCTACAAATCTATTGACACAGTTGCAAGAGACATGAGGTAGCTGAGGGTGTGCTGCTTCTACTGACTGGGGAGCCATGACAGGGGACAAGGCAGCTAATCACTCCTGCCTACATGTTCTGTTTTTATTGTTCAGATAAATGAACAAAAAAGATGAACATGTGGCCATCCCAGGTTTCACAAGCATCCGCAACATATTCAGATCCTCGTTAATATAAGAAAGAACAACTACTTCTAACAGATGATTTAAGACTCACATCCGTCACCTACAAGGTCTTCCTTGCTGGCCCATTTTACAGCATTTCAGCTCTTAACAGTGCTCTGCCACATGTATGCTCCACCATCATCTTTATATTTCTGTTCTTTCTCTGAACTTTGTATCTTCTGCTCCATCTCCCATTCTCAGCAGAACTCCTTTCAGACCTTCCAGGCTCAACAACAGATTTTGTGCAGGAAAGGCTATAAATTTTTAGGGCAGGAATGATCTCGATACCTTTGTTAGTTAACAAGCTATGTAGCCTTGGCTGGGGAGGGAAATGCAATTACTACATGGTTTTAAATAACCACTATACTCATCAATTATTTGTAACAGCAATAATACGCCTACACCAAAAAGCAGTAGGACAGATCACATACAGCCATGGTCTCTCACAGTCGTTGGTGCCATCTGGAGCTCTGAGCGGCTGACTCTGCTTGGCGGTCTGTGCGTGCCGAGTTGCATGCTATGCAAGAAAATATTTCAGGACTTCACAACTCCTTCCTAAGTAACACATTAATAGTGATCTTCCACCCGTAGCTAGCACATCAACTGCGAACACACTGTTGCTGATGAAGGCACAACAGGTCAGCTGGGAGGAGAGCGACTGGCTTTGTCCCCTGCACAATGCCCTAGAGCCAGCACACATGCCCCTCACTCAAGTTGCATGTGCCCTATCATTGTACTTGCTGGCAGGTCCAGTGGGACCACTCGGGGGCTACGGCAACTCTCCAAGGTCCATAGGCCTCCGGGAAGCGACAGGCCACCTTCTGATCCACAGTCAGGATGAATGGATTAGTGGTGAGCTGAGCCAGCTGCCGCAAGCTTTATCAGAGCGCAGCCCTGACAGATGGGAGCCCACTGGAGAAGCCTCCTGCTACAGCCTGCGTGGCCTCGCGCCGGCCTGCTGCTCACCCCACACTCGCCGACAGGGAAGCGGACACAAAAGACGCAAAAGGGGCCAACATGCGTTAAAAAATACACACACCCAGTTTGGGATGCTGCTTAGGTTAAGCAACACCGAGCGAGCTGCCCTGGCAGAGAGAGCTGGTTTACTGCAGGGAGGCTGCTTGTGGCAAAGTGCTTCATTTTTGTCTGAATGTGCAGTTGGTAGGATTTCTAACAGATGACACTTGTTCCCACCAGAACTGAATTCTCTGCTGGCACTAAAACTGCATCCATCAGGACAGTAGTAAAAGAAACACAACACACAGAATAAACTATAAACTGT
Organism: Agapornis roseicollis; assembly: GCA_002631895.1. Lineage (NCBI taxonomy): Eukaryota > Metazoa > Chordata > Aves > Psittaciformes > Psittacidae > Agapornis > Agapornis roseicollis. The sequence continues at coordinate 21,097 of NDXB01009541.1, forward strand.
AGAGATGAATTCAAACTGATTTAGTTTCTCCTGGCCTATCTGTATGTATAAGATTCACAGATACTGGGGGGGAAAAAAAAGGCATACCCCAACTGGATACAGCAGAAACTGGAACTTCCATGTTTCAGACAGGCAGATAATGTCTATTTGACTCCTAGGTCATGAAACATGCACCTACTTCAGAATTATACTTGATATTTTATCCATGGCTAAGGGTTGCAACAAGACCAAACCCGCTGACAATTGTTATTGCTGCAATTGCATTCACGAAAGTTAAACATCTTTTAAAATCACAGAAATAGAAAACTGTCTAAGAAAGGAAATACCTAATTACTGTCAGGAAAAAAACCCCACACTTTACTCTTGACTATGCCACACTGAAGTGTACTTATGCACAGCATAAAAAAAGCAAATCACATTGCTTCTATTTAAGAAAGAAGCTCTCTTAACAGATTGTTGTTATAGGCAGATAAAAGCCCAGTGGAGTCAATGGCAACCTTTGCATTCATTGCAAGGAACTCTGAACCAGACACTACACATCAGTATACATCATTTCTCTCATATTACATCTCACGAGTCTACAGTTCACTTCTTTTTCTTTGAGCACAAATGTGAACAGTATTTAGAAGTAATTGCTACAACTTGTGAGCCTGATATGTAAAAGCCTCAATGCTCCCTCTCTTACTTTATGAAAGGGGTGTCACATCAAAAAACCCCAACCATATTCCAACCTGAGTCTAAAGCTGCTCCACAGTAGCAGAAAAATTTTGCAACTCAAGCTGCCTATCGCTGAGCAAACAAAGCATCTAAAATTTTATTTACACATATTTCACTCGTGCACATTGGGAGTATTAACTTTAATTTATATTTTCAGAGGTAAATACCTATCAGAACTCAAAATCAACCTTGTAACAACCAAGAAATCTTTACATCAGGACTTGATTTCTGCCAGTGATCCCAAAAATACAGTCCCAAATCAGCTAATGCAAACAAAAAACGTATTTAGTGCATAAAAGTCAAAACATAACATTAAGAAAAAAGAAATCTAGTAACAAGTACTGCAATGTAGCTTGTTTGAACTTTCACTGAGTCAAGATGTCTAGAATAGTTTATAAATTGTTCATCCAACTCAAAACTGGCTATTTTATTTACATTTTAACACAGTGATTTTTGTACTTTAATATAGTACATGTTGAGGACAGCTTTCTTATGCAGCATTTTCCAAAACTTAAATTAAATAACTGTCTTCAATATATGGAAAACAAGCCTACAAATCTATTCAGGCAGTGTCCAACTCCATCATCAGAAGTGGCCAGTAGTACTTTTAAAGACAAATCGACAGTGCTTCAGCAAATTACATCGAAATGAACACAAAAAAACTTACCCCACGTCTCCTGAAAAATAAAACCTATTTCTCATCAAGGATTTCTAGTAAGCATAAAATCAACATAAAGGAGTAAAGAATGTATTGAACTCCAAGTCTTAGACCAGAAACAGCACAATTCTTCATGCTATGTTCAAAATCAAAAGCAATACTTAAGTAAATAAAACCACAGGCATGTAACACGGAAGTGAACAGCATTCGAAAATTCTAAATTCATACAAAGAAATAATATTTCAAACATTGTTTTCAACAGGAAAAAAAAAAAAAGTTCATCACAAAACCAACCAAGCGGAAAAACTCAGCAGTGGTCTTCTCCCTAAACTATGCATTATTTCAGTGCTGAAACATGGACATTTCTGTATCAGGAAACACAAAGACACAGGCACTCTCAAGACCCTTTTGTTCTTCCTTATTCAGCGAGGGGATTTGTTTTAAAGACTTAATTACTTGAAAAACCCTCTAGACCAGATAGAGACCAGTTAAAGAAGGTAAACAGTGATTACAATTCCACACTTGCACTTGTGGGACTCCATCAGTTAAGCCTGAATGTTGAGTTTTATAAACATTTATGAGTCCTATGTGTCATTTATAAATACAGTTTCTGATATGTGACTGAACTCAACGCCCTTGTCTAAGTGATTTCTGAAGAAATGCGTTATCTGTAGATCTCAGTCACTCACTCTTTAAAGTCTTCAACATAGGGAGTATTGAAGGAATTTATTAATACTGCCAAGTAAATAACTTCAAATGTAAGAGTTTGGGGGTGTTGGGTTTTTTTTTTTTTTGATTTATGAGGGGAGAAGCGGAATTAAGTGCACGAATTATCTGTATATCCACTTTCATGGCATCTAATTTTTGTTTGTAGTGCACTAACCTAGTTAAGTCCTATAGCAGCACTAGCAAATATGGCCAACAAATTCAGCAGAGGAGGACCACACGCCTTCCATGCAGACACAAGAACAGAGGAACAACAAAAAAATACGGTACCTCTCACCCATCAACACATCAAAACATTCAGAGTTAACCAGCACAGTTGCATCACTTAAAATGCTCTCTAGTCCAGATGCACTCTAATTCCTACTTGTTACAGAAGCCTAATTAATGTTGTCAGACAATAGCTCACAGTGAAAGCTGCAGATAGTCTACTTCAAAGACAAATGTACAACAACAAAAGCAAAAACACAGAGGAGATGAGTCTGGGCAAATACTAGAGCAGCTATCCAAACAGAGCAGAGCAGAGCAGGTGCAGGTGAGGCAGCCAGTTTTGAGACTGAGCACAATCAATCTATGAAAAGGCTTGTATGATCCAGCTGCCTACAGTGGTCCTTTGCTCCCATCATTCTTCTGCTGCAACAGCTAAGCTCAGCATGTCCAAACATGATGTCCTCATGCTAGAATGTCCAGATGTCTCAGAACATGCTTTTTGTGTCATTTTAATAGAATAAGCTTGTGGAAGATCACAAGGAAGAGAAATGACAGAGAATGGAATGTCTTCAGGCAGCTCTGAAGCTGCTCTGTTGTGTGATCAGATGTTCCATCACAACCAAAACTGTACAACAAATGAGCAGTGGCAGAACACTGATGTTTTCTCTCTCTGCGAGTTCACTGTGTCTTGTAAATACAGCTATATACAAGAATCTGTTCTTATGATCACCAAGAATACTCCCTCTTCCCCTCCCCCCCCCAAAAAAAAAAAAAAAAAA
>NDXB01009541.1:24321-42807 GCA_002631895.1 Agapornis roseicollis
CCCCCCCCCCAAAAAAAAAAAAAAATACTGGGTTGAGAACAATTGGTAGAAGATTGAATGAAAATGAAAATGAAAATATATAACCAGAAATTCAAGTGTAATTGAGATTACTGATGGATAGAAGACAATGACTGGACAGAGAAAAGAAGTGAGGTTGTGTTTAGTTCTTTCTGCTTGGTGAATTTTGGAACATTTCTTCCCACTGGACAGCATGATGAGCACCATACCCAGGTGTCCTAAGGCAGCAGAATGCTGCTGATGTGAAGAAGCTTTATGTGCAGTCATTTCCTTCGCAGTGAATTAACACCTTCCCAGTTGATTAAAATACTGTGACAATCTCAAAGCTTACTAAAACCAGTAAAAGTAAACATATGGACTGCTTTACAGAATACTAGAATACTACTCGTGTGTGTGTGGGGGGACCTTCTGCCAGTGGTACTCTAATGCATCTGAAATGTAGCTGCCACTATTGATGTTAACGCAGTACATGTGGTACACGGCATTCAGGGCAGAAAGCATTTCTCTCTTTTCCTATTCCAATGACAATAAGAAGGCATCTACCTAAATTCCAGTTCCCAGCTCTAGAAAGCAAAACACATGCATGTGAACAAGTTCCTATGCACCAGGAGCCATTTACACTCCTCTGCTGAGGGCTACAGTGACAGAGCAAGGTACCAATGGTGACTGTGTGTCCACTCATAGTAACTGCAGATGTGGAAACCCATCACAAGCTCATGCCTTCTGCTAAGGTAATGTGTTCGTGTGCAGCAACAGGGAAAACACAGACATTGAAGAGGCCACTCCGCTCCAGCAGAACCTCTCAGTAACTGCATGCTGCTCACTGCACCAACATGATAGTAGCAGCAACAGACTTAGGGTCAAAAAGCCTGTTTTAAGGTTGGCTTATTCCAAACAAGTTATTGATGCAGAGAACAGATGTGGAGAAAAGAGAAATGATTTAAAGGAATACAATAATAATAATAATAAAAAGGTATGGGATAAGCCAAAAGTAAAGCCAGCAATTAATAGAAATGAAATCTTTAAAGTATGATAAGAAAAGCTTAGAAAAAGCAAGGTGCACAAAATAGTGTGGTTTTGGTTTGCAGTGCAGATGTTCAGAATTTACAATCAATATGGTTCACTTTTTCATGCTATAAAATGCATATACAATTATGCCCAAGATGTGTGTAAATGTTTAAATATTAAAACAAAACAGATATTCTGGATGTTTGATGTTTGTTTTTGAAAAGGAAAAAAAATCTATTTTACAAGGATCCAAGCACTAAAGAGAAATTAACATAAAACAAACAACCCATAAAATCAAAAGCTCAAAACCAAGTTAACCAAGGTTGTTAATGTCAGTTAAATGGCATAGATTCATGTTAGCCAATGTTTAAATATCAATTAAATGGGAGAACACTGCCTTGCAATTAGACTTCAAAGATTTAGTTCTGGCTTTTCTAGGGTTTATATTGTCTCTAGCAAACATGCATGTGTTTCCTTATATTTCTGAAGTTTAAATTTCCTTACATAATTTGTCACAACTACTCAGAAGTTTCAGATTTCGTCCTCCTTTTTGCAGTTTTTCTAAATATTTAAGAGAATGCCAGCGCTGGTCTGCTAGTCCTACCTACCTCTTCCTATGGTAAATCTGTAACCAGTGAAACCATATGCTGCACTTCTCTATCTGAACGGGAGACAAAGTTCTTGTCCACCTCTTCACTCTAAAAATATCACACAGCTTAAAATCTGGAAACCCAAACGGCACAACACGCACTAGCACGAATTCACAATGTTTTGCTGACCACAGAAAAAGGTCTTTGTATGGACAGAAATGGCAATCTGTGGAGGAAAAAAAAGTATTTGGCAAGAAGGTTTCTTCATGCCCTGCCTCTGAGTGATACTGCCTAGATGGAATTCAGAGAGAGCCACAGCCTGAAATTATAGAAGCTGGGAACAGCAAAGCAGCTACACAGATTACACTCAGGTCTTACAACCCTTTGCAGTTTCACAGGAAAGCCAACTGCTGGAGCACCCACCAACAGTATTGTTCTTCCTTCTGTCTTGGGAAAAACAACTATTTGAGGAGAACAGATAAAATGTACTAACTACAGGAAAGCAAAGTCAAGTGCTGGCCACTGTAGAATGCCTGCATAAAATATTCATACAGAGAAATGTCAGCACTAACAAGTGCTCTTAGAATATACACACAGATCATCCAGTGGAAACATCTCTGGGGTTTTAGTATTATTTTATTTTTAATACAAATCCTCCATTTTTTCAGCCTAAAGGCGATAAGTAGATGCAGCTGATAGGTATTTTATGTTAACAGTATTAGGGGAGACCCAGCAGCCTGGGTGCTACTGACACAGAGCTCTCTATTTAAATAACAAATTCTGGTATTTTTTTTCCTAAAAAGTGGTTTTGTTTGTTTTTTTTTTTTTTCTTGAATGGGTCATGCCCCTCCTATTTAAGCATCCTAGTTAAGTTAGCCTTATAGCCCCTATACACATAGGATTGTGTCAGAGCTCTTCACCAGGATTAAAACACAGCATGGAAGGACTGTCTTTTGGCTGAAACAGAACAGTATCTACTATACCTTTTTTCCAAAGAGGTCAATAAAGGAAAAGGGATTTTACTAGCACTTGTGGCCTTTTCATCTTTCTGTATTCATAAACGAGTTCAACAGCCAACCTACTTAAATTGCCAGTGGAAATATGGATCTCGCTTATGACTGCACAATCAGCCCCCTTTCCTGTTGGCCTTCCGGATGTGTAGTTTTGTGGGGTGGGAGGAGGCTGTCTCTTCCAAACATGCTATCATCTAAACAGATACATTTTAGTGGAGGTGATTACATAATTTGATGTTATTCTTTTCCTGGAACAGAAAGGTTCAAATTTGTCCAATATAGAGAAGCAACCCAATTTAGGAAAGATCTCAGATCCCTGCTTGGTTTACTTGTGCAGACACACTACAACCCTGCTGAGTGAGAGGCCGTCCACTCAATCCCTGCTTCAGGGTGAGGAAGACGCTCTGAGCAGCCGTGATCTTGCAAATGGCAAGGCAAAGCTGTGTCTTGCAAATGGCAATTCCTGATACGCTTAGAAGACACTACATAATTCCTTAGCTCAAAACAGCTCTTCAGCCACCCAAACTGAAATCTGTGGTCAGCTAAACATAAACCATATACACCAGAAATGTATCTTTCAAGGTATAATTTCTCTCAGTCTACTGGCAAGAAGAGCATTTTACATAAAAGCATTTTCCTCTCTCAAGAGCTGTATCATGACCATTGCAAAGAAGTCACTCAAGTCAGTCAGGCACTACTTTGTCTTCCTTATGATAACCCTGAGACAGGTACCAAGTCTCCACAAGAACCACCAGCTCAGAAAGCTCAGGAGGTGAAGAGTAGAAAAGGATGCCTGTATTTCAGTGAACAGACATAGTGCCTGTCCAAAAGGGAATTACTAACAGTGATAATAAATAAGCCCTCTACAGACACACAAGAACTTTCTTGTGCATCCACCACAAGGCTCAGATAAACAGGCCCCTAATTCTCTTGACCATCAATCAAAGCAATCTGCTCAAGATCCCATCATCTAGGCAACACATACTAGAAACCATCTGATGGAGTATGTCTGGCAGCACAATTGTTCAGCATTGTGTGAACACCCTGAAGGCAAGTACCACATAGTAGGGTAGGGTAGAGCAGAAATCAGACAGACACACCAACAATGCCGGATTGTCAGAAGATAATGAGAAGACACAAGATGACATGTAACGAAAGATGTGCTTTCCAGGAGGGATCTTCCTTGAAAGCATACATTAACCTAGCTTTATTGCTTATGCAAGACACTTTAGGAATAAGCTCAGTAATTTCAAGCTGTCCTAAAAAAGACCAGTTTTGCTGGATTTTTAAAATACTATTACCAGCCTTAGAAGAGGTCAACATACTATCTATAGTATAAAGACACTAATAGCCTTCTTCCAGCTCCCACCGCTGATGAGGTGAAGACAGACACACAACAGAACTGACCCAACAATTCTCAGCTCTTTCCAGAAAGATATGGCAGTGTCTCTTCAAAAAACCAGAAAATGCATTTTGTGTAATGCTAACTGTACCCAGACTGTCAGCAATGTGGGAGGATGTCAATCAAGCACACACACACCCCTCCATACCCTCAAAAATAATCTTTATTAGGTGTGTCCTGACTGGAAGTAGGAACACCCAAATGAAAAGCTGTGACAATTACAAGCCTGGTCTCAAGGTGTGAAAGAGGAAAGAGTTACCATTCACGCAGTGTTTGTAAGTAGTAACCAGTATGCACAAGATTTAAGTACTCTTTGACTCCATGAAAGCATTTGTCCTAGATATTAAGTAAGCCAACAGAACCTTAAAATGCTTGGACATTAAAAACATTCAAGTTTTCAAAGCAGATATTAAACCAAACTAACAAATTCCTCCATCTCATTCTGCAATTTATATAGAAAGCCTCTATCTTCTCCCTCCACAATCTGTCTAAAATGTAAATAAAATACTCAAGTCTAGAGATGTTCTTAGGTTCCAATGAGGCAGGTTTGAAATCAAATTAAGGATAAATAAATATAAAAATCCAATAGCATTAGTTTAGTTTTTAATTTTTATTTATTGTTTTGGCTTTATACAAATACTTTCTTTTCCATGGATTGGTCAGTAATATCTTTGAATGGTTGCAAGTGCAGTGCTTTCACGAAAGCAACCTGGAAAACTAGGTTAGCCTAGAAAGTGAATTCCATCTGTCCTAGTTGTCATCAGTAAAAGATACCTATTCACTTCCTTTCAAGCATATAATCTAGTACTCAGTCTAAAACAGGATTTTGAAGACTTCTCTTATCAGCTTTTAGCCTTACTTCAGTAAGCAGAAAATACACTACGTCAAGCTGGTGCTAAGCTGAAATTAGAGGACTGAGTATTTTTTCACAAAAGAAAAACGGGTTCAGATAATACAGGAGGTCAATGCAACAACAGATGTGGAGAGAATCTAAATACTTTGCAGTCACAATAGTATGTACCATGAGCACTTGAAAGAACCACTCAGCGTGCAACTTGGGGAGGGGGGAAAAAGGGTATCGAATAATTATTACAGTCGAGGTTTGATCCTTGAGTGGCTGGAAGATTCTGTGTATTAAAATAAATATTTATCTGAATAGTTCAATTTAAAAAATAATCTATTTTGCATATAATGGTGTTATTTTAGATATCTGCTCATTTCACTGGAAACACAGCATATGAAACTTGGGTAAAAGTTCACAAATAGTGGAAACTAAGAAAGCTGGTCCAAACATGCAGTATTTTTTCAATGAGATCCATTTCTTCACAAGGTTTCCAGGATGGCTCAGTTATTTACTCAAGACTACGAAGATGCCAATGGCTCAGCTTGCCAATGAATCCAGGGCTATTCCCTGCAATACCTACAAATTTCTCCTTTCAGTATAAATCTTTAGAAATGGAAATCTCTTCAATCTCAGTTAGTTTCAGTATTTCAAGTATTTTTCTAGTTAAAAAAGCAAGGCAATAGGATGTTATGTACTGTCCCTCAATAGGTGATGTAAATTCTGTAACGTTTCAACACTATTCATGCATCCAGAGAAATTCGTAGAAACCTAGAAGAGTATTGAGAGTACTCCACTGCTTTTATACTTTCCAAGGTTTTGGGAGGAGCCCACACTGCTATACATCCAACTGAACCCAAGGGTTTCACTTGTCAGCACTCCTGGTTATAAAAATCAAGACTGGAATGTGCAGAAAATTAAAATGCATGCAAGCAAAACAAAGCAGTGTATGAATTCTTCAATAAACAGCTCTTCTGAACAAAGATCACTTGAAAGACTTGATCATGCCTGTGACAAAAGAAAACATGGCACAATCCATCTCATGGCTTCATGAGGGTTTACTGCAAGGATGGGTAGGGGTGCACTTCAGCAGCGGAGCTTGAGACCTCTCAGACCCCACCACTGGGGAACAGGCAACTTGCACCCTGGCCCACAGACAGCTGCAAAGGACCAGCCAGGGGGAGAAAATCCCCCCAGATTAGGTGGAGGACTCTCAGCTACCAAACCTCACAGATTTCAGCAGCCCTCCATCACCTTCTTCACACCTTAAGTCTTATTTCCCTACCAAGCTTCCCAACTCAAGCCTCAGTCCTTCAGCAACTGCACTGACTTTGCCACTCACTGAAGCACAGCTTCCTTCAGACAACAACCAGTAAGCAGCTTGCCAGCTCACCTAAATTATAACTGTACAGTAAGAAGGTCAAAGAGCTACTTAAAAAAAAAAAACAACCAAAAAGGTAGAACATGCGATAGTATCTCAGCACTCTGAGATTGCAGGGTACTACCACTAATGCACTTCAGCTAATGAATTTATCAAACAAAGTACTGGGTTTACTCAAATTGCATAATAGTGACAGTACATGTTATAGACTTGTCAAATTAACAAAATAGCTGATTTTTTTTTTCCCCAAAAATGTTCTCTGTTTTGGACTCAGTGCTTGGTATTTACTTCTTGTTTCTTTCAAAGCACGGATTATATAAACTCACTTTCTGCTAGTCTACTCATTTAGCGTGGACTGAAACCCAAACAGGATTCGTTACTGCTGTAGGCACCCAAGAAAACCTCCAGAATGAAAACGTAAAGTCAAATTCCTAGCTATTATAAACTGACTTTTACTCATGTGAACTAAGCAACTACTGACATGAGTTAATATGAGCATACCAAACTTTATTTAGGAAAGAGAAATGGGCTATTATAATTGTATTTGATTCCTATTCACTTACCAGATCCACTCTGGAAAATGAAATAAACCATGCCAAAAGACATTAATTCCCTTCAATGTATCAGAAGTACTTTACAGAAGCAGCGTAAAGAGAAATAGCTATTGTTCTTATTTTATTTCCAATCCCCTCATGCTCCTTACTGTTATGAGGATCAAATTCAAATACACCAAGCAGCTATTTTCAATGTTTGCAGCCCTAGTGAAACAGAATATGAGCACGCTGCAGCTACATCCTAACTTGCCTGCCTGCCATCCACCCGTCATTTGGATGGGTAATTTCTCCCCTCGGGACCATATGCAGTGCTTAAAGCTGAGTCAGTTTGCCGTATGGCATTATTCTATAAAAGCAACTCGGCTTTGCTGGAATCTGACCTAGGAGGGTAAAGGCTTCTACACACTTGGCTCAGTAGTTGCTAGACATGTTAAAGAAACAAAAAGATTTTCAAATGTTAGTATAATCCACTTGTCTTACACGGCATTTTTCCCATCAACAAGTACAGGCTTTACACCACTAAGAAGCAGAGTTGTGAACATTATTCTTGTTATTACCTATACCAAACTGTACACAAGCAATGGAAACATGCAAAATGTGCAAAACAATTACAGTGAATTACAGATCGATGGCCAAATTATAAATCCACTCACTATCCTATCTACTGAATTATAAAGATATATTTTATACTTCTGTTTCATAATTTGTACTTTCCATGTCTTTTCAAACATTTTATACAAACAGTTTAGAGAACATTGGACACCAAAGGCTTCTAGTAAATAGCTGGTGGATGCAGGACTAGTATATTAGATATATTTATTAACATTCTCCCCCGCCTTACTTTTGGTTTACCGCAGCTTCCTATTTCAGCTTTTTACTGAGTAGTGAGAAAGTAATTATTTCAGAATGCTGTAGACAGAATCACTGTGTCTTTAACTGTGTCTTTCTTGAGTGTGATACAATAAAAGCAAGCCAAGAAAGGGAAAAAAACAACAACATAAGCAGGAGGGTTCCTTTTCATGCTTACTCTTGGTATGTTTTCTGTTGCAAATGCTGCTTATGTTGTTCAAGATCAACAGAAACAAAAAGTATTAGGAACAATCCTAAAGCCTTTAGGTATGTTGGTAATTCTGCTGATACGCATTTGCTGATCTGCATGAGAAATACAGTATCAGTTTACAATCATGTTAGCTATCACAGGCAACAATGGCTTGCTAAGACGATCACGGTACGAGGCCATGTATCATTACCAAATTCTTCCTGAAACCTTCATTTATAGAAGTTTTACTACATACATAACAAAAGGCAGAGAGGAGCATTATAATGTACTTATTAATGTATACTTTTGCTGTGTTTCCACAGCCCAGAGAACTGATGCTCAGAAGGGATCCAGCCAAAATGGAATGTGCATGTAGTACAGCCCACTGGCCTTGACCACGGGTATTAAAATATTCATGTCTCCTTTCAATGTCACTTGCCTACGAACAGCTTTTCCTCCTCCTTTGAAACATTAACCTCTGCTCTCCCAGGTGATACCAACTGGTTGTAGAATTAGTACCACTTCTCCATACAGAACCACCACTGAGCTAAGAAGGCAGCATCTGTCAGGTACTTGATTCTGTCTCCTCTGAGCTGAAATATCTATGAATTCCAGCCTTCCTACTCCACCAGGAAAAGCAAAAGGAGATCTGCACTGCTGTCCCCAAACTTCATCTCTCTGGTAGTCACTCTTTCCTCTCTCCTCATCCCCCTGCAATGGGCATTCACCATCAAGGCTCTTTACTAGAGAAACTTCATCCTCTTCACAGAAGGTTTTATTTTAAAACTCAAGGCTCCATAATGCCTTTGTGGCACACTGAGGAATATGGATAATAAGCTGAGGATTCATATGGCTTTATTACTACAGGGCTTTATAAGATAAAACACCCAGAAGAATTAAAACAAAACAAGAAACCTCCTACTGTCGTCAGAAGTTTTTTTTTGGTTAGGATGGTATCCAGATTAGGTATTTAACTTTTTCACATAAGACAGAACTCTATTAATACAGGAGTTTAAAGCCCAGAATGAAGCATACTCATTAACCCCTTCACTCTGCAAACAACCAAGAAACAGACAAACCCACTCCCAAGACCTACCCCAAGGCAGCACTATCAGAGTCTCTAAATGAACAGCAACATTTTGGAAGACGAGTGTCCGCTGGGAGATCATATCTGTATTAGTCCAGTAAAATATAGCTGGGAAGTATTTACCAGGAAAATTCTGTCCAAAATCCAGCTGAAGCTTAACTCTGGCTATGACACAGCTATCCTGGCCTCTTTAATGTTTTCACCACTGTTACCCATGGAAAGGGATATAAGGAGCATCACTTCTGCATTTCACTTTTTCTCAAGCATAACTGTCACAGTGATGGATGCATCAGAAACATACATAAACCAATTTCACCATCGAGAGTGTAATGCTCTCCCCAAAGCTGTGCAGCAGGCCAGTTACTAAGCTGGAAGCAGCACTATGGTTGGTAGGGCCATTAGACAGAGCTCTCACTATAAAAGCCTGCAAACAAATGTAGACTAAAATAAACAGCAAGTCAGATGTTTTATCTGGGGATGTTACCTCATTAAAGGCTATATATGCCAACTCCAATTCAATTTGAAATAACCTTACGAGAGAAGACATCCCCTTCCCCCTCCCCCTCCGAATTAGATCCACTTGATCATTTTAATTATACCACATTGCTCTTTTCAAAAGAGCCCTGCGAGCCTTTATAGGCTGCTCTGCTCCCCTTTGAAATTAACAAATTAGGCTTGGTAATTAGAGAGTCAAAATGGTGTGTTACATTGTTTTGGGGTGACAAGGGATTTAAGAGCGTTTCATTTTTAGCCATTTTCAAGGTTTGAAGGTAAAATGCTATCACTAATCATGTATGTTCCCATTTTCCAACTACGCTGATTAATATCTACACAGTGCACTGAGATAAATTTCTTTGCATCTTAATTAAGAACATTTCAAGGCAGATTCCTCAAAGTTCTCTTCATTTGAAGTGATGCTGTAAATATCTCTTAAATGCTACTTACCACACAAAAAATATTAATTAGAAAAAAAGCCTTTTGGGGTATAATAGTAAGTACTGATTTATCCCAGACATTATAAATTACTATCTTTTCTCCTTAATAGACCTGTTGTCAGATCTTAGGAAGTCACTGAAGCCTGATGCATCAATTCAAGAATACAGCTGAGTCACCCTTCCTTCTGAGAATGAGCCTGTGCGTTTGCTCACTGTCAAACAGAAACTTTAATAAGTTACGTTTTGGTTTGCATTGCTGAAGATTATGCTGCAAGCCCTAAATTGATTATTATTATTAACCACGCTGCCTCTACAGAAGGACTGACATGACGGATCACTTCAGGGACTGATGCCCAGTTTCACTGGACAACACCACACTGGATCTGAGCAAAGCGTGCCAAAATTTGGGAAAGGCTGGCCTCAGAGGCCGTAAGAAGACATTTATAACACTGCTTCTTTCATCTCAGGCTCTCAAGCATCTTTACATGGACAACAACTCACCGGTAGTTAATTACTGTTGTATGTGATACAGGAAGAAACTTGGTCATGTTGGTCACTGATCAGGGCACAAAGAAAACAGAACTAAAGAAACCCTGATCCCTCCCACTGTTGTCTGCCCATAGCAAGTAAGGCACAGTACATTTTGATACTGTGAAATTTTTCACTTGCAGCGAAGCTAGAGCGAAGAACATGATGCTAGTATTTTATTTCAGTTTTCAATACCTTTACTTTTCAGCAAAGCCAATGACTTTTTCAGTCAGGCTTAGACAGTGCTCCGAATAAAAGCAACATAGCAGTAGTTCTCACAAAATTTGCAAAACCTGAAGCGCAAGGTATTTTAATTCTATTCAAAGTTTTAAAGCACAGAGTACATAGACTTTCTTCCCCTTAAGTACTCTTCTAAGCTGGCACTGTATAACAGTAGGTGAAAATGTCAGAGAGAAGGAGGGAACTTCGTCCCCATATATAGGATCAAAGAATATAAAACATAGGAGACAATAAAAAGAAAGCAAGCAAGAAAGAGAGGTATTAAAAGGGTATGATGAATGGCATATACATCCTTGTGATAATTCCTTTCCTGCTTTATTGCTCGGTAATGATCATACAATACTATACTTCATTGATCACTGCTTGAAATCTAAGCTTCATTTCCTTCACATACGTTAAACACCTTTGACTTGAATTCACTTCATGTAACTTTTCAGTACTTTCTTTTTAGTGTAAAGGGAAACCGAATATAAATACTGAATGAAGGGGAAGGAAAAAAAAAATCATTTGACGTTATTGTTCTCTAACATCTCTAGAGCTAAGGAGATGTCTTTGAGGTTGAAACGTGTCTGTGGCAAAGCAGGGCACCACATCAAGGCACTCTATATATTAAGTGCATGCCTTGGGCTAGTGATTGAAAACCCACTTTGACCACGAGCTACTAAAGCCTGAATGCAGATTTCCCCTTAGCCAGATCATTCACTGTCTGACAGGAAAGACAGCACCTCCTGTACAGTCCTACAAGCAGCTGGACCCTGGGGGCAGGACAGCACCTGGTCCAGTCCCACCAGCTGCTCGGCACCTTCTTCCTTCACAGGGCTCACAGCGGGATGAAGTCCCCCATGAATAGTCCATTAGTACCTATAGTATATACAAGGCAAGTGTATGCAGACTCTTATTACAGGCTACTACCTAATGCTTTCTGACTACATGCACTTTTCAGATGCCAAATGAACAAATAAGGATGCTGACAGCTCCTTTTACGCAGATAAACTCCAGCTGCAATGACATAATTTATGAGCAGTTCCTCACTGCATATCCTTCCCTTTTAATCAACTGCTAATGGTCACCACAGTGCTCCCCTTGAACAGCCCCATCTCGTGCTCACTGTGAAGCACAATGACTCCAAACACATGAAGGCATATAATGAATCAACACACCACTAACGGCTAATATTCTTTTGACAGTTTAATCCTTTATTGTGATGAATTCTCACCCACTAAAACATTGGGGGGAAATATATTAATTAAAAAAAAGGCAACATATTTTGCTTATACTGCATTTTCAGCAGTCTGATTTACTTGATGAAACAAAGCACAACTACCTATAATCTCAGAATTATTAGGTATATGAAAGAACAGATGGCACTTAAATCTGAAGTCCCTAAAAATCCTTTTCACCAAGTTTCTATTCAGGAGAAAATGCACATTGGGTAAAGATTGTAAAAAAAAAAAAGAAACAAAAACAAAATAAGAGGCTTTTAAGATACCACACAAACAGCACCTAGTTAAGCAAACAAACCCACAAATATGAAGAGGTTATAGTCCTGTGATTAAGGCATCAGACCACGATACAGAATATCTGGATGCAATTCCACCTCTGCCTCTCACTTCCTCCCTGACCTTGGGCAAATCAATTAATCTTTCTGTGCCACAGATACTCAGCAGGGATAGTAATAATACAACTTCCTACCTCCCAGGACTGTTGTGAGAAGAAATTTGCTGATGTTTGTGAGGTCAGCTCCCTCCCTCTTAGGTCACACAGATTAACTCTATGTTGTTTACATCATTAGGGTACTAACAGCAGCAACCCAACACTATCTAGTTCCAAACAGCAAGGCAGCTATTTCTGCAGACTATCATATGCACTAAAGAACCTGAAATTCTGAAGACACCAGAATCCTCCATGTGACAGTGTGCACTAATGGTGTATTATAGCTTTGCAGCTTATGACCACCAATGACATAACAAGAAGTTGAAAGAGTCAGTAAACTCTAAGCCTTTATCATATCTGTATGTGCTTGACTGAAAACGTGTTCGTGTTTAAGGCATCTGAGAGATCTGTATTTCACGTTCAGAAACCATTCAAGTGTATAGACAATCAAAGATTTCAAGAATGGCTGTAAAATAAAAACAAACTAAAGAACTAGAGGGCATCATAACATACAAGAAGAAAATTATAGCTCATAGGTAGATCTAGCTTGTAAAATACTGGTTTTCCTACACGCATAGAAAGACAAGGGAAGTTGTTACGACACATTGTGTAAATCAGAGCGAGAAAGAAGGCATTTCTAAGCAGGCATACATAATGAGGTTTAACAGCATGGACTTTCTGCTGTTCAGGAAGCAGTCAGTCATTCCTGGGTTTCTATATTAACCACAAACAGAACAACAGAAAAAAAAAAAAGATTTACTTAAAACAGTCCCATAATCAACTTCAACTACATGGGCAAAGGACAGAAGAAAGTGGCTCCTACTTAGGAACACAAGAGCAACTGTGTCATGAGGATCCTGTACTTGACTAAAATGCACACAAATGTGTAGGCCATCCTGGCAAATATGGTATTGCTATATATGACAGGATAAAGGACAAACACAACAGATAACTCCTTGATATAACCACCATTAAACTGCCTGCCCAAGATTTGAAAGATTTCAGCATGCTGCAATTTGAACATTGTCTAATATAGACCAGCACAGGGCTGGAAAATCCCCTAAAATGCTCCTTCTAGAAAGAGCATCGTGTACAGCTTTTACATTCATAACACTGGTGTAGGATAAGTGGGCAGAGGCAGAGTGCATTGCATTACTCTTGAGACTTATCTTGTGCCTTATATATGTGATTAAATGAGTTTTAGAGATTTATTACTTCTGTTTTGAAGGCAAAAAGACAAATACTATATTCTGTAGGCTTCAAAGTACACTGTGAAATACATTGTAAAGTATGAGAACAAAATAACTAGACAAGAAAAGAAAGTAGTCCGTCTAGTCAAAACAACACTTGATATTTTTATAAATATTTCTTTTACTGCCTACTTCAAAGAAAAATACATTTTAATTTTGAACAGACTAGTCAGGTGAGTACCAAAAGGATTCTTGAATTAAAGAACAGAAAAAGAAGTGCGGGTGCCTTAAGGTCAGCTTTTCCCCGATTTTCAAGCCAGTCTGGCCCATTAGTATATTTTAAAGCCTCCAAGTTTGTTTCATTTTCATCTTATCTGCCAAAGCACTCATGAGATCCAGGAAACAGTCATGAGCAAAGGCAGCAGTGCTACAGAAAATCCCCCCCATTGAGGGTTTGAAGGGTATGTAACACAGCAACTGCAACAACATTGTTGCTATCCAGAATTTGCCCTAAGCCAGGACAATTCTCAAACACCTATACGATCACTACAGAGGTATATACACAACTATATAGATCCCCCTTGCCTGACTCTTCTAGCAAAAAAGAAGCTGCACTAAGGGTAATCAAACCCTTGTGGTTTTATAACAGTTTTCATCACCCAGGAACAAATAGCAGTAAGGGGATACAACAGTTGTGCTGTATAACTAAAACAGGGATTACTAGTAGTGGCAGAGTCGAGTTTTCATTTTAAATTAAGTTTAAAATATTTTAAATGTCACATAAGCTGCGCTCAGCATGAAATAAATTAGAATGTCTTGAAGAATTTGGGACTAATTTTACTAAAACTTCTAGGTTCTTCCTAGCTCTCAGCCACAGGATCAGCCACTCATCAGGAAACATTCACAAGTATTTTCTTGCGCATCCATGGCTGAAAACAAAAATAGGAGATGAGGGGAAATAAAAGGAATTTAAAGCTGCTGAAAACTAATGTCTACCACATGAGGCACAAAATAAGCATGCCGTTGTATATTTGATGAAAAAATAACTGTTATGAAATATTCATTTGAAAAGTGATTAAGCTTTGCAATTGAAAAGCTAACCCTTCACAACACGAAATAATCATGCAGCTTGGGAATGAACACATCCTGTGTCCTCTGGTGCTCATTATAATTTATGCAACATCTCTACCCCAATACTTTGGTTGCTTAGATATTTTCCTCCTTTTTTTTTTTTTTTTCCCCAAATTTGAAATGAAAAGATCACTAGACTTGTTTCTTACAAGAGTTCTTCAAACCCAGAGAACCAGCTTTACCATCCCTGTACATTCCCAGTATGCTTCCTCTGAACTACCTGCCAGGGAGAATAGGAGGCTCTCCAGCCACAGCGCAGGGGCCCCCAGGACCCAGCGCAGAATCCCACCTCCTGCTCTGCAGTGGGTAGAAGCTTCTTTCTTCAAAGCTATTAACAAATTTACTCACCAGCACAATGTAAGATGTCTCTCCTAAGGGTTAGAACGAACGACCTTTCATACAGAACAGGCAACCTATTCCCTAAACTATGAGCGATTAATCCACCGAGCAAGAGAAATGTTTTACAATCCCATTTATTTTAACCAAATTTCTTTGGGGATGTTTAACTTAACGTATGAAAGCTATACTTTGGTATATGGTATACATGCAGACATCATTTATTTACAAATCCCATGCACAGAAATTGTAAGTTTGCAATTTTCCTTAAAATGAATTTCATAATCAGTCCTTCCATAGTCAAGGCACATACAGAGATCAGGGATTATTCATTAGAGGAAGGAATTAGCAGGATTTTAGGCTTCAATGGCCTGTACAGACTATTAGCTTGCGTTTGGCTATTAGGCGGGTAAGCAGAGTGGTCTCTAAAGCGTCAGCAACAGATAACAATAAATTTCCAAAATGAGACTTAACACCTGCTTTCCTAATCTTGAAGGGAAGAGGGGAAAAGCTGATTCAGCAGTGGTGCAGCACCCCTTCCAGCCACACAGGCTCCTGATGTCACCCTGACGACTCCCAGCCAGGGAAGCCAGAAGTCCCAGGATGAGCAGATAAACACCACAGCTGAGACCATGGCAACACCAGGCCCCAGCATCAAACGACGTTCTTTAGATCTGCATGACAGCATGCAGGCTCTGCGACTGCTTCCCTCCGATAGAGGAGGTTTTGAAAATTAAACAAAAGAACAGTACCCGGGGATGGCTTATTTGAGGACTATCAGCTGGTCTCTTTCCATCACTTCCGAGGCCTGTATTTCAGAGATGAGAGGAGCACAGGGACTGTGAAAGGCTGACAGAGACACAACCACAGGCGTGTCCTGACAATGCATTTTATTTATTTATTCTGAATACCATCGGCACCCTCCACCTCCTGATAACACAAACCACCTTCTGGTAACACCAGCCTATGCTTTTTCTTTTAACAAGCTAATCCGTTCCTTCAAAGCAGATAGGAAAAATGAGAAGAGTTTAAAGAAGGTCTTTGCGTTTGGTGGTTTTGTTTTGTTGTTTTTTCTATTTTTTTTTCCTTAGTAAAGCCAAACCATAGGACAGAATAATGCTTTTACAAAAATACAGTGTGAGACCCTTAGGGCCACTTTGTTCAGCTACAGCTAGTGCATAAATACCAGGAAAGCAAGAAATTTTGACTTTTCTCCCCACTCCTTTGCATTTCCAAGGCACGCAGAAATCACTGCAGTAAATAGAGCTCCTAAGAACGGAAGTGCTGACAGATAAGCAGCATGAACCCAATCAGTGAAACATCTCACAGCTTAGTACAACATTTCATCCTCACCTGGATCAGTAGAATATTTCAACCAGAATAAAAAGCACCATCAAAAGCACGACCCTAATTCACCACTACTGCAATTTTGTATCGGCATAATGTTCAATGATTTCAAAGTAATTACACAGACGTAAGCCAAGGATAACTGTGATAAATCAGCCCCAGTGTAAATTCAGAGGAACTCTTTCATGCACATGTACAAATAAAAATATTAAGACAAACCATTACAGGATGACACACACAATTACATATGATTGTAAATGCACATTCTCCTAGATCCCCATGTCCAATGATGAAATGGAGCTACGCTTTGTTCCTAGATTGTTTAAACATCATTATTACAGCATACACCTCTTCTGGAAAGAAAAAAAAAAAACAAAACAAAGAGTACATATTTTTATAATTTAGGGAAGATGAAGACGAAGCAAACAAAATAATACATTAAATAAAGAAGCAGAAGTTCAACAGATCCAAAGCTGTCCATGCTAATTTGTTAAAGCAGTAAGTTGATTTCCTACCTCACATGAAAATACTCAGGGGAAGCAGGAAAAGAAAAGCTTTTCTGGATACTGATCAAACAACACCGTATGTGATAAAAAGATTTAATTGCACACAAAAAAGTAATTTGAGAAACTGTTCTGGAAAAGACAGAAGTGGCATGTGTGAGATACAAGGAAATTGAAAGGATACTTTTGTTATTCAATTGGTAGGACAGAGAAATACCTTCTATTCCATCCTCACCTTTAAAAACAAACCAGAGATCTTTTTAATCAGCACTGGTTTTAGACCTATGGTATCACTCATCTCAGAACAGTGTTAGTGTGAAAGAACATTAGCTGGGTTTTCCCCTCTGCTCTTCTCTTTTACTTCAAAACTGTGAGCAAAGTGACTGTTGGTAAGAATGAGGTGCTTAGAACACAATTTTGAGAGAAGCAGACAGTTGCACTGTGCAAATCCCTCCACTGCTTGTCAGCGCAGTTCAATCCATGACCCAAAACTCCTCTGCTAATTTCAACCTTGGACCTAACTTGAGCAATGAGCACTAATTTTCTGACATTTTTCTTGACAGGGACAAAAGGATTCGAGGAGATAGCAAGAAGCTCACTTCCACTTGAGAACTGATCAGACTATTTGAACTCTGTTCTTTAAAAGGTAACATTTTCTCATTATAGAAAAATCTCTGAACATCCCTTTTCACATCACAACCAAATCATTAGGGCCTGCCACAAAGCCTATTAAAGTCAATGGAAGTCATTCAAAGACTTCAAAGGACTTTGGATCCAGACCTTATGTAAAACATCCAGATGTGGCCCAGCAGCATCTCAAATTGAAAGGGAAGGCTATGCCTGTCAGAGCTAGTGGCGCAGCTCTGTAAGAAGTAGCACAGGCAGTGAAGCTTGGTGCTGAGCACCCAACACCTATGCCATGCCCCAGCTGGAGGGCTGAATGCCAGTACAGCCCAGGGACTGAGCACCTGCTAGCAGCTGCAGTGCATTAGGCAGTTTTCATTTTAGTTTCATGCAAAAGGACACCAACCTGCTCCTTGCCCACGAAGTAATGTGAACCAAAGTATGGCAACAGGGCTTAACCAGAGAGTTGCTTCAAAAGCCTGCTCCTGATACCAACTGCAATGTTAACATAGTTCCACTCCAGCATCACACAGCTTGACTGGCCACTGAGGGTGCAAGGCCACGTTTTTATAGAGGTCCTAAGGGGAATCAAGCAAGCTTCCACAAAAACTGCAGATTCTGGGGGCTGAAGCACAGCAAGTGCCCTCAGGAAGACTTCAGCTGATAAAGAACTGCAGCCTTTGTTCAGGTGCCACTGCTCAATACTCACCGTCTATACTCCAGCCTGATCCTGAGCTTGCTTTCATAAAATACGAGTGTCCAAACAAATTCTGCATCCAAGACTAAAGTTAAGCAAGATTACTTTCTGTGAGAAGCCAAGTCCAACTTCCAGAAGTTTCCACAGTCTGCTCATTGAATGTCAATGGTATCACTATGCTTTTCCAGCCTTGCATACAACTTTCCTGAGTCTTAGACGGTTCACCAATAAATCCTGGAAGTTCCCAGAACATCCTATTTAACTCTGAGGTATCTTAATCAGAAATTCGTATTACTGTTCATTGTTAATACCAACATTTTAAAAGAAAACTATGTAAAAAAAAAAAAAAAAAAAAAAAAAAAAAAACCC
>NDXB01009541.1:42939-72975 GCA_002631895.1 Agapornis roseicollis
AAAAAAAAAAAAAAACAAAAAACAAAAAAAAACCACCCAGTTTTGGAAAAAAACCAAAATATTCCAGTCTTTCCCTTAACTGGCTCCAAAACAGTTTTGGTTTTCCAAAAACCAGAATTTCAGAAGTCCAGCTATTTTCACTATCTCAACAGGCAAACACCTGAACAATCTCAACACACTTTATAAAGCACTTTGTTTTAGACTGCAAATAAGAGAATCTGAAAAGGTCTTCCCTGCTGTACGTAATGACACATATTCCACTGCTCATCCCCATACCAAGCTGAAACCACATTTAGTAAAGTTTACTAAGAAGAAATTTGTGAGGAACTAGGGTGCTTGCCAATGTTCAATGTTACTTTAAGTAAATTAACCCTAGAGTAACTGTTAATTATTTTCAGAGAATACATTATGTCTTGTACTCTGAACAACTGCATCCTAATTTGGGGATACAGCTCCTTTTCTGAGATATAAAAGCAAGCCTAAGATAGAAAAGGACAAGTTAGTGTTGTCTTTTCATTTGATAAGTGAATGAAATTAAAATACAATTTCATTACAGCAGTACTACAGGAAACAAACACACACAAAAAAAAAACCCACCAGAGCAAAACCAAACTACACATTTAACCTAGTTTTGAAAGGACACATCAGACAAAAAATGACAGTCTTATATCACTGTGATTAGCTTTAGAAACAAAGCTTTTAGGAGTAATTTCAGGTTTTAGTCCGGTACCCTAAATGATGGCATATGTAAAAAGAGCACATACAGAAATGTAGTTTGGGAAAGATTAAGAGATTATTTTAGAAGCAAATCACTCCATAAATAAAGCACAAAGGGAACACAGCATCATTCAGGAATGGACATCTGTCACCCAAGCAGATACCACATCACACATTTACAGCTAATTCTGCAAAGTGGAAAAACAAGACTTTAAACAACACATAGAGCCCTACATGTATGACATTTATTTTTAGATTTCCAGTTACCATAAATATCCAGGCACCATCAAGAAATATAAACATTACACACAGAGGAAATGGTGAGAAATAAAATGAACAAAGAACAGAAGAAGAGAGAAAGTCACATGGATGTGGAAAAACGCAGCCCTATCCTAGATTGTTCAGTGCTGCTTTTCTAGTGGGGGAGGGAATGAAGAGGGAAGAGAAGTCACATTCAATGTCATCTTGACAGCGACCTCTTATTCAAAAACTATTATTTTTCCATCTTGAATAAGAGAGAACCAAGTGCTCTTCATAATCACATAAATGACCTACCACTCTCTAAGTGCTTTCGCTTAGATCAACAAAGAGCTATCGGAAGCAGAAAGTATTGCACACTACTCCCCTGTTGTCTCAATCCAAGTTATCGGCACAGTTCAACCTTACCATAAGAGGAACCTTGAAAGGCCAAAAGCTTTAGGAAACACACTTATCAGCCTACCCTTCCTGCTCACAGCAACCCTTTCAGAATTTTGCACAGTTAAAATGATAAAAACACAGAGAAAAGAGAAAGTTAAGAGACAAACAGGAGAAGTATGATGGGAGTTAACTGTTATTTTTGCAGGGAAGAAAATCAATAGCTTTAAACTGGCTTTTAACAAGGGTGGGAGGAAAGATTTCAGTTGTCCTTTGGGGTAGACTGTTCCCTAATGCTGCATTTCAGAAGACCCATGCAATTAACTCACTTAACATAAAGGCTATTATTGCCAGGAACTCTGCACCAGCATGTAAACTGACAAACTCACCCTCCCCTCTCTCTAGGGGAACCACGAGACCCCATCCCCATAAGGTCAATAGCAAGGCTAAAGAACTTTATTCCAAAAGAAGAGTTATTTGGGAATTCAGGGGGTCAGTGGGGGTGTGCATTAATGTGTGTGTCTGTTGGATTTTTTTCTTGTTTCAAGGAAGGATTATGGAAGAAATCCCATTCCTTTACTCTTCTGCAGTTCTTCCCATTTAATTAAACAGGGAAAGCACCCAATGAAAAAATGAAAACTGTATCAGGTGAAAGAAAAAGGGGGGAGAAAAACTCCCACCTTTCAGACCGCTGTGTTACCAAACGCACAAGTATCTCCCAGAAATGCTTTGCTGTTATGTTGAAATCCAACTGCAAATTAAATTTGCTCAATAAAAAAAGAAGGCTCTGGAGCACTGAATGACTCAGCAAGTCAGACCTCAGGCTAACTCACACAGAAGTAACGGGGTAGCCCACATTCCAGGTATTCTACCTATTTTACATGCTCTGCTTTGTTACTGCAGCTGTTCTAAAACACTCCACAACCTCTTGTTCCAACAATGCAACGACAAGGATGGGGAGGAACCACCCTACATTTTCCCCTTGGTCCCCAAAGGCTTAGTCAGCAGTGATGAAAGCTTACCTCTACCAGTCAGATCAGCCTGAAATACTGACTCCACAAGAGCTTCCATCCATCCAAATCACCCAAAAAGGTGCAAAACAAACTATATCCAGCAGATGGATTTGCTGGAAATTAAAATCCTCTCAAACAGAACGGGTGAACCACAGCTGAGAAACACTGTTTATTGAAATGCTCAGTGTTCACAAGGTTGCAATACACTCCTGGCAATAACTAAGGGTTGGGAATATACAAGGACCATGGCAAGTACTGGGATGGCTCAGAACCCCTTCAGAAACTAAACCCATAAATGCACCTCTACCACAAAGCAAAGCGATTAAGTGTACATTATCAGTCACAGGAACCAACAGGCCATAATGCTTTCTTCTGTTTCTACCAGGAGAGAGCAGAGTAAGCCACAAAGGAAAAGCAAACACAAGAAAACCCTAGGAGAATCCTCAGATCTGACCTTCTCTCCATATTCTCCCTCCATCACCTCCCCCCATCCCTCCCAAGCTTCCTGTACAGCTAGCTGTACTGCTGACTGCTGAACACTTACTGAAGAATGCATAATTGCATCTCTTTAACCCCTTGCTGCCACAATGTATAAACTGTGCTCGGATCTAGGGATTTTTTAACATTATACACACACACCCTTGAAAAAAAAAAACCAAACCAGGAATAAAGAGAGTGTGCACAGGCTAGCAAACCCCCACACCCCCAAATTATAAAATTACCACTAATACAGTAACATTAGATTCCAACCCATACAAATTAGACTCTCCAGATTATTTCACTAGTTGCTGCCCTCATGTATTCCTCTCCACTATGCTTTTGTTTTTAGACTGTGCAAGTACACACACTTGAGTCAGCAAAATGCAAGATCACCACCAACAAAGGAGCATTTCAGGCCCAGCAGCTTCTGTTCACATGCTTTTCCACATGAACCTCGCACCGTGCATGTGCAAAAAGCCTTTTCATTTCCAGCATATCAATCCCTACTCTGGAAGAGCTTAAGAACCTACTCGTGCGTTGGAGACAAGAAGAACTTCCTGTCAATTTTGTTTTTCAGCCAATGCCTAAAGCAGTAAGCAATTCTTCACATTAATAGGTCATTCTGAATGTTTGTGGTATTGGTATGCAATCTCAGGATATAGTGCTTGTATATTCCAAAATGAAAGAACTGGCCACTCCGAAACAATGCTTTCACATACAAAGCAGTAGGCATTTTTATAAAGCCTAGCGGCTGCTGACAACACAACAAGAATTTTTTCAAAAATAATTAAGAAACAGAGCCTGTTGGTGTTTCAGTGGTGTGACAGGCACACCTGACCACAGCGGAAGTCACCCATAAATGGCAGGAAAACACAGATCCTGATCAAAAACACTTCAACAAAAGACTTTCCATAGACCCTAAGCGAATGAGGAGTAGGGGGTTCTTCTCTATTTTGTCTCTATTTGCAGACTAAGGGGTCTGAATACAGATACTACTTATACAGGTAACACTGGTTTCTAAAGAAATTTTTCTTCATTTCTGTATGGTACAGTTTTTCAGCAAGGCCCAAGCCAGAGCTCACCCCTATCAGTGAAAAGACTGGTATCAACAAAGTTTGAAAGAGATCCTCAAAAAATAAGGAGATGGGGAAAAGGAGAAGGAAGTTTACACCCACTTTTGGGACCTCTGTAGCTGTTGTTCATTATTTGGAAATAGCCATCTGTACAGAAGAGATGCTACTGGTGTTTAAGTGTGAGTCTGGATTGTGTTTCCACATGGTATGTCTTTAAATAGGCTCTCTAGCCTTTTCATTCCAAATCATTGGTATCAAAGACTGGTATCAGCCATAAATAACCAATGCACTGACTCCCATGTCAAAAACTAATACAATATACAGACCATTCTCAGCATATGTCTTCTGTGTCTTCTGTATCATGCCTTATTATAATTAAAGATTTGGTTTTGGTTGAATTCTTTTATGTAGATCATCATAGTTGTATGAAGTCAACAGATACAACAACTTACAGCAATGAAAGGCTTAGCCAAAAGATTTCTAAAAGAACAGACAAAGTGAAAATACCAGGAACTCTGGAAAAACCCAAGGAAGGAATAATTTTAACTTGTTCTGAATTCTGCAAATACAGAGCTAAGAAAAACACTGAGTACCTAAAATAATTAAAGTTTATCCTCTTTATTGAAACAGTCTATGTTTGAGAATTCATGGGAGTTTTAATGTTTAATTAAGGGATTTAAACACCATTTTAAGTGAAAACTCTGCAACCTTAACTATGAACCCAGTAGGTCACCTCCATAATATATTCATGTTGGGAGATCCAGGACTGGCTTTTACATAAATCAGTTACTACAAACACACAGTTCAAATATCAGTCACAAGCACGTGAAAAATCAATTTACAAGGAGATGAAAAAATAAATGTTCTAGGAGATAGGATATGCTAATGAAAATTAGTGTAGTGTGTTTGCTTTTTGTCCACATCCAGGTTTTGGTTTCACAAGCAGCGACTGCTGAGACATGTTTATTTAGTGATTAAAAAAGAAAAAAGATTAAGCAGCAACTTTAAAAAGCCCTGTGTAGATAAAGATACGCCTGTTTTATAAGCAATTAGTAATTTCTTATTCATGGAATGCAAACTGTTTTGTTTAATTTTCCCAGAATTTGCAGATTTAAGGAGAATGCAACTCAAAGGATGAAATTCATATCCACAAAACCAGGAGATGAGAGTAAACCTCTAGTATGGCCTATTTAATATATGCAGTTGTACAATACTGTACCAACACGTGGAGCAGATTTGCCAAGAGTCCTTTTTAAAAACATATGTATACATTTAAACATAATTTTTAAACCCACATATATAACGCAAAATAAAAGTACGTTATTGCCACATTCACCAACGCTACAATACACTATCTCTAGCCTGGGCTGCAACACAGCCTCCAGCTGCTGTTGACGAGGAGTAGAGATGGGCCTCATGCTGGTCTCAGGTGGTCACAGAGATGGGTTGACTATCCATTTTTCATGCATCCTGGCTACTCCCTGTGGTAGGAAATGTATTTCACTAGAGTTTTAGAAGCAGCGCTGTTTACCAAAGGTGTCTGTGGGAGTCACACAGGGGAAAAGTTGCATACATGAACTAACACAGAGCTTTGAGACACTGAGTGCTAGACACAGATGTGGGGTGAGCACATCAGCCCTGTAAATACAATCTCCCCGCTCAGAAACCTGAGTGTGGTCTACAGAACAGCTGGATAGGTAAAATATATCTCAATGATCTGGTCCACTGTTCAGAAGCCAAAAAGTCCATCCCACAAGAGGTACCATTTACATCAACATTTCTACATGATATCAATTTAAAACGGACAAAAAAAAAAAAAAAAAAAAAAAAAAAAAAAAAAAAAAAAAAAAAAAAAAAAAAAAAAAAAAAAAAAAAAAAAAAAAAAAAAAAAAATATTTATATTAANACGAAAAAAAAAAAAAAAAAAAGAGGAGCATCTGCCTTTTCCTACGTGTCCTTGGAAACATATAGGAAAGCAGGCTCTGTGACAGATACAAATAGATAAAGGTGCCAGTAAGCACCCCATAACAACAAATTCACTGGGAGGGGGAAGGGGAAGGTGGAGGTGGAATGGTGGGGTGGCTGGAAAGAAACATGAATTCCACGTTTGCTTGTTAGCCTCCAAGTTTTTAATAGATAGAACATTTGTGTCAGCAGGGATGACTGAATCCCTGTATCCACAGCACTTGACTGCACTTGGATGTATGCCTCCTACTAGAGACTAAAATGAAAGCTGTATTTTAGAGCACTGGAAAAGTGAAACAAAGCCTGCAGCTTGTGTTTATAACAATACTTCTGCTTGTCTAGATGTATTTCATTGGCTCCATGTTAAAGATTAAGGCAATGGGGGTAAATACCATGTCCCCTGGATCATTTCAGATTTTTTTGGTCTCCTGTCTTTCAAACGCAAGGTGAACCTCTTTAGAAGGCTGCCAACAAAATGCTTCATGTACAGAGAGTGGGGTTGCAACACTAAGGACAGAAGGGAAGATAAGCATATGAATTAAAACTAAAGACCAGAATACTTCCTCGACTCAGACCCTTCCCAGATCTATCAAGGCCCACATTTGCTGACTTCAGCATTTGCTTTAATTAAATAACAAGAACAGACCCATCTGCATAGCTTTTAAGAATGCTTTAAAAAAAGTAGAATTCTTCAAAAAATAGTAAAAAAAAAAAAAAAGAGAGAGAAGAAAAAAAAGGGGGGGGGAGGGGGGTGGGGGGAAGAAAGCTGCCGTCTTCTGGTTTTTAACACATTAAATGGGAGCAACCAGAACTGCTAGAGGCTTATCTTGAAGTTTTTTAAGACATGATGAAGGAGAGAAAGGGTTAAGTCCTGAAAAATAAAAGTGCAGCAGAGCAAATCTGACTACATGTTTGAAAGAGCCTATAAAATGTTACAAGCAAAACAGGAAAGCTTGTGTTAATAATGCATAAACCAAAGGAGGGGGAAAAAAAGCTACCCATTTAATGGAATAATGCTTTTATCCTTGCAGTTAAAAAGAAATAACCATGACTATTAATCTGGTAATGCCATGTAAAAACGCAGTTTTTAAACATTTTCTAACAGGGGACAGCCCAGTAACCGCTCTGGAGAGCGAGGCCTTGTGCAGAGCTGCGCTCAGCGCTAAATACCAGCCTCCGCTCGGCGGAGGCCATTACCCGCCCCGTCGCCATGGCGACGCTAACAGTGCGCCCGACTTCAAAGACAAAGATGTAATTTCAGACTCGCAGCAGCCAGAGGGAGCGGTGAGAGCTCTCTGCCCGGGCGGTGTCAGCTGAGGATCAATTATAAAAATGCCCAGGACAGGTTCGAGGCGGCCTCAACCTCCACCCGCCCGGCCCCGGGGGAGCCCCGGCCTGAGGGAAGGCGCAGAGGGCCGGGCCCTTAGAGCCCGCCTTCGCTTCGTGCTGGCGGGAACGGCGCCCACCGCCCTCCTCCGCCATCAGGTCCGCGGGGCAGGATGGCCGCTCGATGCCCCTCGCCGAACCTCCTCGGAGGGCTCCTACCGCTGCCTTGGCCAGTCCCCGCTCCATGCAGGCAGCAGGCGACCCAGGAGGCCGAGCCCCTTGTCGCCAGCCAGGAGGAAGAATCTGAGCTTGCTAAATCAACACACTTTTAATTTTACACTGTCATTCCAACAACAACAACAGAAGTAGTTTTCACTTTTTCAACAGCAACAACGGAAGTCCTCCTCACTTTTTCACCCTACGTGCAAAGAGTACGGGATACTTGCAAGATTGGTTCGGTGGAGAAAACCCTCACAGGGAAGGCAAAAGCACACTTTCAAGTTTCGCTGCTGTGTGGATACTGGCAATTAAGAGTAACAGTAGTGCAGAGAAAACAGATGTTAGGTTATACACTGTTGTCTCATCAATATGCTCTTCCTTATTAAGCGTGACAAAATATCTACTTCGAAATCAATCTATAGAGCAGGCGTTGCAGTGTAGCAATAGTATGGTATGCTGCCCAGAAAGCCGTGAATTCAAGTACAGATGCATTTTGGTTTTGAAATCTGCTTCACCAAGTCTTTGGGGGGGAGAGCCCTTCTCTCAGGTGCCATGTTCCCAACAGCATCACAGCTGTGTGCCAAAACCAATATAAAGGTAATATAGTCCCTTTTGGTTTACTAAAGCTGGGTTACTGTGCAAACCACTTGGACAGGAGACAGAGGAGCCATGGCAAAGACAGATCCCTAAACAACCCAACACCTTTAAGTGTACTTTTTTTTTTTTCTGTTAACATATACAGAGATATATATATAATCTAAATGGTATTACATCCATAACCTGATCTGCAGGAAACCTAACCCTGGTCCTGCAGAAATAGAGATGCTTTGCTCCCCTCTTGCCAGGTCATTAAGAGCCACAAGCTTTTGTATCCTTACCAAAAAGCACCTTCCCATCTGACAGAGAGTGGTCAGAGACCAAAACCTCACATACAGCAGTACAAAGCATACTAGTTAGCCAGATAACATGAGCACAGCAGCCATGCACGTGCTTCAGTCAAAGATTACATGTCAGCCCTTTAGCTGACTGGGCCATGGGCACTGCTGGGTGAGCAGCACACATCACCACACCATGCCCCTGAAGCATGTTCTCCCGGCCCAAAGCACAATGCAGGCCAGCATTGCTGTCAGGTTTTGTCAGTCACCCTGGTAAGACTGGGAGGTACCTACTGCTCACAAGCATGAACCAAATCTTGCAAGACCCTGAATCAATAACCTTAGACTGACCCTGGAGGAGCATTAGCTGCCCAATCTGCATTTGTTTAATTACAAATGTATTTGTTCTCTGGGCTACAAATTCAGGTTTTGACAAAACTGAGTCCATGTCATCTAAACTGAGCATGCAGGAATCAGGAGTCTGTGTGAAATACAAATATACATGGAAGGGTATACAGAGTGTCCTGGATTGCTGGAAAAGTAGTAATTCTAAACACTGAAGACTAAAGAAGGGTGGGGTTTGTTGTTGTTGTTTTCTTTTAAACTTTAAAAAACAAACAAAAAAACCCCATACCCTACCCCCCCCAAAAAAAAAAAAAACCAAAACAAAAAAACCCACCCTTTTCTTTGATTATAACATCTNGAAAAGTAGTAATTCTAAACACTGAAGACTAAAGAAGGGTGGGGTTTGTTGTTGTTGTTTTCTTTTAAACTTTAAAAAACAAACAAAAAAACCCCATACCCTACCCCCCCCAAAAAAAAAAAAAACCAAACCAAAAAAACCCACCCTTTGCTTAGCTGATCACGTGTTTTGTTTCCAAGTTACATTTTTAATGGATGTGGGTGGTAGAGGAAAAACATGTCAGTCTATAAGTCCTTTAATTACTCTTCAAATCTATAGTTTCACTGCACACTGCAAGTGACAAAAGATAGTTCTTGGCCTGTGTGGCTAGCTGACTATATCCCTCTGATCACATCTCCATGGAAATGGAGGTCAAGTGATCAAAATTATTACACAGGAGGGGAAAGTTTGTCTTCCTGGCAAAACTAAGGTAAGGGATTTATAGGATTGACTTCAATCTGACCTCTACTATTCTGAATGCAAGCATTGAAAAGCAGGTGCTAGAAATCAGTAGTTCTAACCAGCAAAAATTAAAGAGCTAAAATATTTATATGTGAGTATGTGTATGGGGGCATTTCTCAGTGTTTCATAGGATCCGATCTGTTTCTTTGCAGAGGAGAAAGGCAACTCTGTAGATTGCCCAAAGGGCCTCTCGCACACCGTGCTGTGGCCTAAGCACTGGAATAACCCTCTGGCCAGAAGCAGCCAAAGACTTTCAGAGCCTAAAAAATTCCTATACTTTGTTACCCATCAGAATAGGATCAAAAAGACTGTTACTGTGATTTCCAACGGGGCAAAATGTTTAACGAGCCATGCAGGAAGAATGAGCAGTCATTTAAAAACACCAGTGGTGGGTGTGTGTGTGTGTGTGTGTATCTGCGGTCTTCCCAAGTCTTTAAAGGCACAAACAAAACAAAGCAGTGAAGATGGGAGAGAAAATGGACTACGAGCGAACACAAATGAAGCCACAACCATGAGATGCTAAAAAAACCTACCCCAAAACCAAAAAAGAACCACCACACACACACACACAAACCTCCCCCCAAAGAACCCCAAATCTACAACAAACAAACAAAACAATTAACAAAAAACCCCACCACCAAACAGATTTTTAAATTCTAGAGCCTCGTTTCAATAAATCCTGGAGAACTGAGTGGAAAATTGTACTGAACAACTTCATTTTTTTCCTACTTTCACGTAGGTGTCTAATGATACAATAAACAGGATGGAAAAAATAAGAGTTTTATGAAGCTTTCATTAAGCCTATTATTAAAATCTTGACATGGTCTGTAAATTGAATAAGGCAGAGAGATAATCTGGAGGTTTTCTTCCATCTCCACTGCAGTATCATACAAAAAAAACTGGCAAGGCTTTCAGTTCACTGTAAAAGCCTAAAATGGAAAGGTAACAGTCTGAATTAAGTTTTAATCCCATGCCGTAACAAATTAGTTCACTAGGGCCAATATACGTACTTAATCCATACACCATTTTATCTACCTATACAAGCTTGCTAACTTACTTGATTTTTAACAAGCAAGTCTAAAAGTCTCAAATCACTTCAAGTTCCTTTACTTTCATACTTTTCAGAAACAAGCACTGGCAGTTGTACAGTTTGCAGTTTAAGAAACAAAAATAATAATGTTTTCTATCTCTTTCATAACCTTCTGTGCAGAATGCACTGGAAAAAATTCATCATCTATGATACTATAAACATACATGGGAGTCTATACCTTATGCTATGGCATGAAAACAAGCTTTATTCTCTTAACTAGGTCCGCTACTGTGTATTCAACAAACCTTACTAAAGCTTACTGATGCATAATGTATTACTACATGCAAACATACAAACTCTCATGCGTGCTTATCTTTATATTACTTCCCAAAATGATAACTTCAAACTATTAAGTGAAATTCTGCCTTGAAGGGGAAACAACAAAACCAAACCCAGCACCAACACTGCACATTTAAATTCATGCCACTTAACTATGATGTGAAGTAAATGACCCAGAATGGTGTATTTCCCTATACTAATGCAATTATTGAAATGTGCATCAAAATTCAGGTCCTAATTCTAATGTAACACAGTAAGTCTCATTTCACAGGTTGAGATGATTAAAAGGGTCATCTGCAATTGTTTACATGGAAGGAAAGAGATCAAAAGCCTAGCATTGGGAACTGAAAATACCTTTTTCCTGATGTTATCAACTTTTCTATCTTAATTTCAACACACCCTGATACTTCAGCCCCTGCAATTACTTTGCTGATTCAAACAGGACCCTCTTTATAAACTCCTGTGAGAGCAGAATTATGTTTGGAATTGTGTGGGAAATGGCACAGAATAATCTGCATGATGTTAGGGAAAACTGATGCAGTGAACTAAAGTACACTGCTTTCCAAAGAAAAATGCAGAAACCCCTCTCATCTAGTGCGTGTGCATGTGGATTTTTGAAGGTAAATTGATAATGGAAGCCTGTTTACATGCAACAGACTTCAGAAGCACTTCTCACATACAGCACAATATAGCACAGATTCTATAAAAAGCCACCATGAATCACTGTCTTCAAGGGAAGACTTCATAGTGAATCTAAGATGTATGGCTCCAGCAAAGGAAGGAAGGTTTCAGAGGCTTAAGTATTACAAGACATTTCATTTCAAGAAAACACATTTGAGAGAAATTTAAAAACCTGTTTTAAACCTCAAAAAAATAAAGCAAAACATGAATAGCCTCACACAGGACTGACTTTGTTGGGATTCATATGTAGTACTACAAAATGAACAATAATTTACAAACACTTCCTATTTGCACTATGTTGGTACCTGAAATCCCAAGCAATTATGGATACACCATAAACAATCAGACAAAGCACTGTGAAACCTGGCCTAATCTTCACACTACTGACTGTGACTGCATAAACATCTGCTTACACAGAAATAGGGAGCTGACCAGGACCACTCCAAGTGACCTTCACATCAAAGACTGGTAAGTTTGGTGGGTTTTTTAATATGAAAACTGGAACAATAGCATGAGAAGCCAACATGTTCTCAGCAGACAGGAATGGATGGAGGAAGATACAGAAAAGCTATCTACTGCTAGGCTTCAGATGTTGCTGGCTGGAATGAGTTACTGTGTTTAGTCAGGGTTATGAAGCTGAGCTCACACTTCACAACAGTTGATGAGCACAAGGAGTCATTCTGGAAAACAAAAAATCCTATCTTATAGGAATACTTGGGGTAAAAATAAAAGAAAGAAAACATTTACAGTGTCTCTGGTACTTCCTGAAATGGTATTCAACTAAGACTCTGCTGTCTTACTTTCTGTGTTGTAATCCAAATTTTCACACAGGCATGAACAAAGACAGGCACCAATGAGTACAGTAAGCTTTGGAAATTATAGTAAGCCATCAACTCAGAATTTACAGATAACCAAGCAGATAAGATAGACATGCTTTTATACACACTATATCCATGCACACACATTGTGTAAAATGTTCAAAAATTAAAGATTAATCTCCAAATTAAACCCCCTACCATTCTAGTTCAGATTCCCAAATGCAGAACTGAAAAGCGTTGCCTTGGAAATTTAGGCTGACTGAAGGAACAGCTAGTGCAGTTACTGCCCCTGCAGCAGGTACATCTGGGCCATGCGTGCAGAGGCACCCATGCTACCACAGTTTATGGCCTTGCATATCAAAGTAACCCTGGGGGCTGTCAGCTTGCCCTTCACTTCAGGCTGCAAGCTTCCATGGTTCAGGGGCTATCACAAGCGCAGGTTAGTTGCCCCACCTATGGAGGCAGGAGCCTCGGGACAGGGCGGGGGAACAGTGGTGATGGAATAAAAATTCTTCAACCACCCAAATTAAATCTAGTTTCTTTATTTCCCGAATCAACACCAATATTGTCCTGGTATTTGGAGGTATAAAGTATGTTAGTGCAACTCCTTGTGGCTTCAAAGGAAAAAAAAAACTACCAATACTTTAATATTCCACTTAGGACAACACTGGCCCATTTAAACACAAGTTTTTGCACCTTTAACCACTCCTGGGATTTATAATGCCTTCGCACGTTTTCCATGTAAGTTTCACGTACAGGCCAGACTAAGTATTCCTTTTTTCATTTGTAAATTTTCCAGATCCTGTATTAATGATGTGGTTCTTAAAGGGCTAATGTAAACATTGTGAAGTATTTTGAAAACAGAAGGTGATGGAATAGCCAAGCATCTTTTTTATAGTACTTAGTGAAATTAGTTTTTATACTTCAATAATCACCTAGCACTGTTTTTTAAATAAATGTGATCAATCTATCAAGCAAAACCAAATAATCCTGTGAAGCACAAAACACAAATGAGTAACAACAGGCCCTTCTCTTCACGTTACACATTTTAATAGCAAAAATAATTAATTGAAGAATCAACAGGTTTGGTTTCAATGTTTCAGTTTAATACTACATGGACAACATATGCCCATGGCTGCTCTGCATTACTTTAACTGTGCTTTTCTCCAGAAACAGGACTTAAAATGAATGCACAAGTTGACTCTCAGACAATGAATCAAGTTTGATCACCACATGGAATCCTGGCTTCACTGAAGCCAGATGTAAAACACGTATGAGCATGTAGGCTGAGATTTTCAACAGCACACAAAGTTTAAGTGCATCCCCCCCGATAACATCATTGATGTCAGTGTCGCTGCAGTGACTCACACTGGATTTGACCCACTATTCTGATGGACACCAAGGCACAAACAGGAGCCCACACACACAATCTGTATGTCCACCGGCACCAACAATGGAGCATGTTCTGCACCTCAGAAACAAACTGAAATACATGTACTTGGTACCCCATATGTGTGCATTGTAGGAAACTTGTTCTAGTACAGGCATGTTACATAGAATGGCAATAAGGAAAAAAAACCCCAACAAACAAACAAACAAATAAAAACCAAACAAAAAGAAAACAAACAAAAAAACAAACACACACACACGAAAATACAAACCAAACACACACCCACCCCCCAAACCCCAAGCCCCAAAGTAGTCAATGCATTTGTTCTAAAATTAAAACTACTTGGCAACAATAGCAACTTTTTCCAACTCCATTGGCTAAGAAAAGCCTTTGAGAAAGCTTAGTCACTTCTTTGCAACTTGCAGCTTTTTTCCTTTTATTCCAGGCTTAAACAAAGTTCAGTGGGGCATCAAACTGCCTCAGTTTTAAATTACAGTCTGTACTTTAAAATAGAATGCATGCACCACATGTTCCTGAAGCTAGATGGTGGGAGTGTTATTCACTGAAAATTGAAGGCTTGTTGAGTCAATAATCTTCTTTCACAGAGTAACAATTTTCAGCTAAAATTTCTTGACCCAAACAAAGGAAAACAAGATCATTCAGTTATTTTACAACACTGCAGAAAAAAGAAAGTGGGAAAGAGGCACACCAGTCTTATCCTACTTGATGTAAAAATAATGGAAAATTTAATTCACAAGTACTACATACTCGTATTTCCTTGTTGTTCATGGTTTAACATACTCCCAGTTATTTTCAACAGAGACATGAATAGAAGCAAATAACTACAGGACAGAATTGCTATCATGTACTACACATGCATCTGTCAACTGGCAACTGCATTTGCTGCCCAAGAGTTACCAAGAATCCATTTACAGATTATTTTTTTCCCCATCAAATCAGAAATAATATTCTGGATTTGAAAACATCAGTTAAATTTTGATCCAGCTTTTTTGGTTTGTTTTTTTTTTTTTCTGACCTGATTCGTCCTTACCTGAAGGGTGACAGTGATGATTAATATTTACACTCTAGTACTGACCACAACCCTGATCATGATTAGGGCTTACTGGACTAAACTCCGTATAAACGTCACCAGAGTCCCTTGTCCCAGCAGTTTAACTGGTAAGAAAAGAGGTATCTCCTTCTAATTGTCAACCACAGTTTCTCAAATACTGCTGGAAGCTGTTTTCCTGCTCTATTAAGACTTCAGCCATTATTTGTTCAGGGGGTGCTGTTCCTCAGGATGACTTTCCAAGCTAATCCATACTTTAGAAGTGAAACAGGGAATGTGGATTCCAAATCATCCTATGTATTTTCCTTACAGTCTGCACCTATCAAGATGCATCTGAAAGGATGTTGTTCTGTGAGACAAGTATACCTAATCTTGCATTTAGTTAACTAGCAATTCTCAACAGAGATCCTCTGTAATCTAATTTAGTACCCTCTTTCTACAGTGAAAAAGGTGTGTCAACCAGAGGAATGAGTGTGAGGCACTCAAAACATCCTTTAGAGGCTCATTAAAATGAGGTAAAACAGAACTGTGAAGCAGTTATAAAATCAGGAAGGGATTGCAGATGTACTGTTTTCCACAGGACTAAGCATAATGAAACAAGGCAACTGGCAACTTAAAATGTTCTTCTGTCCAAGAAACAATACGCAGTATTTGAGACCTACCTGACACTGAAGTTCATACAACTATAGACATTGCAGAACCACAATCAAACTTCTCAAGGCATGGCACGGCCCAAGATTCAAGTGGCATTCTATGTCCGCTGTTGGCTACTATTTTGCTTTCCACAGAACATGCTCTGTCTTCATGAGATGACCCCAGTGAATAAGTGATATCACAGAATTAATCCATGAACTCAGAATTCTGAGTGATCAGGTAAAGCACCAATTTTCTCAACTCCACATACCACCTCTCCCCCTTGAACACTGCATGACCTCCAATAAACACAAGATGAGCCTAAGTTAGGAGACTAAGGCTATGATATCACTACAGTTTATACTGATGCAGCTGAGGGCTGCCGCAAGCCCAACTACCCAGTGGCCTCCAGCTGTGCATGCTTATGCCTCTGGGCTTGCACTCACTGACTGAATTAAACAGCTCAGGGATGTAAACTGGCAGAAAACTTACCTTACAAGAAGAAGTGAAGTATCTTGTGTCTGTTTGTGGCTTTGTGACTGCTGCAGGGCCCAGCTGTGAACACTGGGATCTGCTGTGCCATCGTGTCTCACTTGACAGGATAACAGCATCTTAAACCCTCCCAGGAAGATCATACAGTCTTTCAGAATGTGGCTAAAAATCAAAGCTGCTGCAGTCCCTACTGTCTCCTTTCCCTTCACAGATTCTGATTCCCCTCTCCTTGTCTGAGGTACCAGTGGCACCCATGCAATTATACAATAATTCAGTCAAAAACTAACCCAGAAATCAAGAGAGTGGCTTTTTCTCAGCTGGTTCAACTCCCCAAGTCAAATGCACTGGTTGGTTCCAGGAATGACAGTGGAGAACATGAGAGGGCACAGCTGGCATGCTGGCATATGGCAGGACCGCAACTGCCCTGGCTTACAACAGCTCAGGCAGCCACAGAACTTCACCTGTAGGTTGCAACACAAAAAATTAGCAGAAATCTGTGTTTCAAAAGCATGGCAACCTCATGCAGGCCATCTGACAACAAGCACACCTGATAGTGGACAAAAAAAATACCTCATTAAGAGAAAGTGATAGCAAAACCACCACTGCCTATCTAAAATGACTTCCACACTCATGCCAATAAAAAAGAATTAATTTATGTTTTCTGCTCTTCATTCTATCAACACAATCCAATGTGAACAAAAATCCAACATTTACAAAATTCTCATTAAAGACAAAATAAAGGATTAGTCTTCACAGACACACACAGCCTACTGCTGACACAAGCTCCTTTACTGCAACAACAAATCTGCAGATATATCATTTGGAAGCTTTTTCCTGGAAGTGTGCTCTAGCTTTCTCACAATAGCAGAAATGTGTATTTTGCTATTATCCCTTAAGTCTCAATAAATGTATTCTGTAGTAGCTGTTCTCCAGACAATTTCATTCAAGCCTCTCCCCCCTTTATTCCCCCACTCTAATAGGGAACAGTTTCTGTTTATGACTTCCTTTCCTCACAGAGTACCTAACTCCCATGTTTTCTCAAAAGCTTGAGATTTCCTTCTAATTGTGACCCCAACAAAAGTGCTCAGAGCACTATTCTGTGCAACTTTTCATTTGGGCTCTCCGTGACTCCACATGGTCAGAGACCCACAGGTCAAACCCTCCAGATATCAGAGGAGTTAGGAGAAGGAAAGCAAGCATCGTATAGAATCTGACAGGCCATTAGAAGTAGCTAATAAAGCCATATTTTGTTTGTAGCCATTTGTTACCAACCCACATTACAAATTTGTCTGCTTTGAACTTTATGGGAACATTCAAGCCAGGACTTCTGTATACAATGTGTGAAGGAAACGGAACAACTATTGAGCTGTTCAGCTGCACTTACTGTGACACAAACCTGCTGAAAAAAGTCCCCCAAAGGATGACACAAGCCAGCATTCAGTGCTGCAGAAAGTGGCCAGCTCTTCTTCAAATCCATCAAAGGAAAACTCTTTTCAAAGCAACATCAGAGAACACCATTCACCATTTAGTATTACATCTCTTTTGTAGTTTTTAGACACTCATGTAAGCTTGCTATGTAGCTGCCGTGATTTTACACAATGCCCTTAAGAAATAAAAAGATAACGGGCATATTGTATAAATACCAGAATACCATGAAACAAAACATAACTAGATTTTATTAAAAGCATAACACCACTATCATTTCAAGGTTCACTGTACAAAGACGACTTACTGACTACTAGCCTGAAGAACAGCATTACCTTGAAAAAAAAACTGAAGTAGCCATATTTAGTATCCCAAAATGACACTATAATTAGGAATACTAAACAAGGGATAGTGATCACAGGTTTTTGTAGCAGTTTAAATCTGAACTCTCCTGCTCCAGAGAAAAAACACCATTTTCATACAGTCAAGCCATCCATACCTCAGAGCTATATTAAAGCATCTACCTTGTTTCATCATACTTTGAATATATGGATTGCTTCTAATTTCTAAGACATTTTCCTTGGATGTAAGATGATGGCGAGTTTGATCACACCGTCAAAAAAAGTCTTACTGCCACATATGAAGGATTGCAGTTGTTTTTCAATATGAAAAACAAACAAAAAACCAACCAAACAACACACCCAAACCCAAAACAGAATACAAAATGGTTTATACCTCCCATTCCCTTCCATATCCAAACAACAGAGATTTTGTGTACATGACGTGCTTTCTGATTACGTATCAAAGCTTTTCAGGAACGAGATGTCTCAATAACAGTATTTGGGACTAACCTGGAGTTTTAAGATGTATGGCCAAAATAGTTAACATTCGTTGTTAATACTACCAGCTTACTCATTCCTATAATAATAATGAGCTACTAAATATACCAAACACTCAGAGACACAGATAATACCCAATACTCTGCTTAGATATCATGATGATGGAGGTAGGATAGAGCATGGATTAAAAGTAGGACAACTGTTCAAGAAAACCACAGGCAAATTAGTAGAACATTAACTGATAAATAAAATCGCTTCTCTCTCCCCTAATGAACACTGCCCATGAAAAACTGGGGGAGGTAAAACGTCCCTTTTAACGTCACTACTTTTTAAAGTACATAGCCGTTGCCAAAACAGTTCCATGTCCACAGTAGCTACTATTTTTAAGGTAGCTGCCAACATACATTTTTGAGACCTGTTCAGAGAAATTGTTGTTTTTAAAAAAGGTTTCCTGAAAGACTGCAGAATCAATACAAGGTTCAAAGCAAACAGGTATCTCTTCTTACACCAGTCTCCATAGCTTCTCCTGCAACATACATGTCTCAAACATCATATGAAGTATTTGTGGCACATACACTCTCCTACATGTCAAAGAAACAACTTTGAAATGCTATGCAGATGTTTACTGACCTATTTTTAGTGATTGACAATCACACTGTATGTGCCAGAGGTAAACTACATTACATACTACCAGACCTGTTAGTGTCTTAGTAAGGTAAACTCTTCATAGAGATCTCTCTGCTAGCTGCAGATGAATACATACATAATGGACTGCAGAAAGTATTCTGTATGACTGTGATATGTTATTCTAAGCAAGCAGTCATACAGTTTATAAAGAATTTTCATCATTCAAACTGAACATATTCCAGTTGGTTTAAATTCATACTGGATTACTACCAACAAACATGAAAATCCCCAAACCACAAAGGGCACACAGACACAAGGCTAAGGAGTACTTTCTCCATTATAGTGAAATAAGATACTCAGAAATGCAAGTAGCTGTACTGTCTTCGCAATGTATATTAATTTGTGCTGTCTTCCCCACAGAACAATGCACAGAGCTCAGAAAAACTAAGAAATGTTAGTCCACAATAGCGTGCTAACCAAAAGATCAACCTAGCCCAAGTATCACTTCCATACTTCTGCAGTAATGGATAGTAGCGGAATTAACATGTCAAACTCATTACTGATGCTCAGGGTTTGGACCAAGTAACTCCTGGCGGCAGCACTCTAAACCAGAATCTATTGAAATCCTTGAAAAGGGCACAGAAAAAAGTCTCTTCCTCACCAGATTGTTTTGTGCAAGTACAGAATTCCTAGAGCTAAAAAAGTCAATCCATTTCCTCTATGCAAATACATATGTGCACAAGCACAAAACATGCATGAGCATAAATAGTGCTATTTTGAACCATAACAAGCCTAAGCAAGGTCCACTTATACACAAGCTGTCTGTTCTCACATGTTTAAAAACAGTTTATGATCAACCTTGTTCAATATTTCTTCTTTCAGTATTTATCATCTGCTCATCCTAGATGCAATGAAATGCTACGTAAACTGCTTTAATTTTAAAACACTGAAACAAGCATTAGTTTCTTACTGGTAAGCTCGATGGTCTTTCTTGCTGGATTAGATTCAAGTCTTCATGGTTAGGCTTTCCTGGGGCCATAGGGGGTTGAGATCTGGTTCCATAGCCTTCCTGAGACATGTCCTGAAACAACAGTTGTAACAGAATTATTAACCTGACTCAGTAATTACAATTAAATCCACGTCACAGAAGGGTGAAAATACAACAGCTGAATGCTGACAGGCTGTATTTTTTCTTTGATCAGAAGTTTGTATTAAACAGTGTTGATGGAATTATCAAACCCTCACAGGTACCACGATGACCTGCACTGCTTGTAAAGAAATGCAGGGAGCTGAGAAACATGTTGCCAAGCATGGAACCATACCCCTGGAAGATGGGGAAACACACAAAAACAAGCCTGCTAAATAAATTACCCCCTTTTATTGTAAGAGTAGCAAGCACTGGTGGTCAGATCATTCATCCTACAGAGATGTATTCTCAAGCATTTTGATGGAAGTACTGAGCCAGGTGGAAGACCAGACTTGAAAATAAGATTGTAATCATGCTACATAATCAAACTCCTGCAACAACCTTAGATTTATCATCACTACAACCTACACAACTTTCAAACACTAGCTATCAGGTCATAGCACACAATGAAGTTGCTGCTTCTGCTGGAGGCATGCTGCATCTGACAGATGAGAAGGGAAGTGTAGATCCAAAGCCAACACCAGCTTTGTGGTAAGGTGACTTACCTCCCTCCCCTATAGCAAGAAGCCCAAGCAGTCATAGGTAATGGCCTAACACAATACCCACCACAGGGGTGGGGAGAGCAACTAAACAACCTCTCCTTTGCTATCCCACAACCCACAACGCAAGCTTACATCACACTGGCCCATCATAAAGCCTTAGATTTAGGCTTCATTTTAGCTACTACAGCAGCTTCTACACTAACTTCTTCAAGGAAAACAAGAGAACACACAATACTGACTTCAGCATG
Source organism: Agapornis roseicollis (assembly GCA_002631895.1). Lineage (NCBI taxonomy): Eukaryota > Metazoa > Chordata > Aves > Psittaciformes > Psittacidae > Agapornis > Agapornis roseicollis. Next base: position 63,668 of record NDXB01009541.1, read on the forward strand.
TGTAACTGGCAGGGAAAGTTGAAGAACCAGTCCCTGACTGTTAGAAAAGATATCTCACCTTAAAAGGTTTTTCTCTGCTGTTTTTAAACGGTTTAATTCTCTTCTCCCCCTCCCAAGTTTACTCCCAGTTTGGTGTGCGTCGGCCACCCCCACACCTTCAGTTTTGACACGCAGCTCCTGGTGCAAAGAGAGGGCAGGGGTTGCTTCCCCTGCCCACCCCACTGCAGCCTGAATGTTGTTGCCTTGTTCTGCTTTACCAAGGGCTGTTCAGACAGCTCAGCGTCCAGACCAACACTTAACTGCTCATGCACAGACCCTGTGAGGGAGCTGGCTTGCAGAGCAGGAAAGCTTTCTGTCTCTCCTTTTATCCCAGCTCCTGACAGAGGGAAATTTGTTTAACAACCATACTGTTTCCATCCAGCCCCTTCCACCTCTTTGGACTCTCCTGAATTATTTTAAAGGATGTAGAAAATTCAACGCGGCTAATAAAACAAACCCTTGCAAACCTGATACGATGTAAACCCAGCAATAAACGATCCTATCCCTAAGCCTGTGCCAAGTAAAATCAAGAAACACTTAAAAGGCCAGCATTTCAATGTGGTTACCAGCAGAGGGTAACAATTAGGCTTAAGGGTGACAAAGGCTGATGGCTGAATGATTATTATCCCCTGTGACCCCCCGCGCTCCCCCCCGCCCAGATTTCCACTTGTCACACAGCTCTCCTGCTGCGCACACCAGCAGGTTCCTGTGGATTAACAGTGAGGTTTAAAATCAACAAATGGAACAAGGCCCCCATTCAGCAGCCTTCACCCCAGTACAAAGGAGTAGAAAGGTGCAGGACAGCTTCACAATAGGCAAACAAATGAGCAAACCTCTGCTTTCCTTTTTACTTCAAAACACGCACGCACACGCGCACGCTTGGGGCTGTCACTGCGCAGGCATCTGTAATAAACCCAGCAGCCCCAGACTGCACCTTCCAGCTCAGCACTCTGCTCACTTCTTCCAAATTCTTACAGAAATACCCCGAAGGAGAACCACTTGTTCAAACAACAACAGAACAGGCAGAAACACCGAAAGTGGTGAAAAAGGATAAATGGAATATTCAATTTAGGAGATGACAATTTATAAAGGCAATTGCTCCTTTTTCCTTAGGAACAAGACATGACAGGGTTTTGCTGGGAAGCAAGACGCGTTTTATATTGTGAAAAATCAAAAGTCATTCATTCCTTACAAAGTATCAAGCATGGTTTTTCCCACACGCAAGATTTTAATCTTACTTCCTACTGAAATTTCATGGGGGACTGGAGCAGGAGAGGGAAGAGACAGCACACTTCCGCGTGAGAAACACTGCATGTTGAATGGAATTTATTTTTACCTCGGTATTTGAAGACCATCTATGAAATGTTTCTCCACACAGTGAAGAGCATGCTAAAAACCTCAGTCATGATACCCTTTGTCTTTTTAAATGCACCACCTCCATAGTGCTTTCCTCTGATGTGGAATAATCAAATCCATTTGCTCAATTCTAGATGAGATCTGGAAACAAGTACTGCAGACATCCATATTTGTTATGATGCAGATACCTGTGCACTCCAAATGGGACTGAGATCACACAGAATCATACACTTACAAACCATAGATGGAAAGGATCTTAAATATCATTTAGTTCCAATCCCCCTGCCAGGGACACATACTCCTCCTTATATTCTTCATAAAGCCATTTAAGCTACTTGGATCAGTTGGAAACTTGGAAGGCGGCTCTTGAGAAGTAAAAAGTCAGTTTGCTCTCAGTGAGTTGAAGGCATGGGAATCTCCCAGATGAAATATGCATGGGGCTGTGTGTATAATTTTATGTGTTTATACATAAGCATTGTCCAGTAAAAACAGTCCATTTATATACTAAACATAATGATGATTAAATAATAGCATATTTCGCTAAGAGGTTGGCTTTGTAACCAAAATAGTGCTTAGTATAATTTTCACTGAAAAACAGGAGAGAAAATTCCTACTGCCTTTCTTCAGTTCTGCACTAGGAAATTCTCTCAACATACAGCATATTACAGAATAGATACAACAGATTCTGATAAACAAGAAATAAGGACAGAAGTATTAGGGTAAATTGTCTGTCACTGAAGAAATGCATGGAATTGGCAATTCTCACTTTCAGGTTTGAAAGGTCATTTTTCTTTCTAGCCTCTAGGAATGGATTTATTGAGGACTGAACAGAGGGAACATAAGGAGAAGAGAGACATGTTACCATGTGTTGTGCTACAGTCATGGCTGAGAAGTCCCCCGCTGATACTGTGGCTCAATTTTCTCCCAGGATCCTTGATTATTTTCTTTTGATTCCCAATATTTCATCCATCAAATGTCATCAGCTTTCAAAGGAAAGCTTATGAATTTTTATGAATCACTGAGAATCCTTCCCCTCACAGAAGAAGAGCATGTGTGCAAGAGAGAAATCCAAGCCTTTTATAAACAGGCGGCTACAAGTTTCCACTCAGAACTTCCCAACTTGGCACAAACCCAATCATATCATAGCTGTTATAGCACAAACTGTCAACAAAGTTGTAAAATAACTAAAATCAGGGTTTCCCCCATCAGATTTTAGAAAAGGCACAGGGACAAATAATCAGCAAGTCATAAACATGTACTGAAAATAGCTGAAGTTTAGACTTCTGAGGCTTTGCAAGAAACATTTATGCTGTGAAAGAAGGTAGGGGAAAAAAAAAAAAGACAGACAAAACTATGCCTAAATATTGCTTACATATCCACAGCCTAAACCCTATGTATTGCAAAAGCTGTTCAGAAATCAATCCATATTTGAATTGGGTAATAATAACCACCAACTGCTTATCATCCACAGAGCCAAAACTATTTCTCCATCCGTTTCGTATACACCTTTAGCTTGCTGTGCAAACTGCAGTATATGGAGCTTGAGAATTGTGTAGCCTGAGGAGTGAAGAAGGAAACGGGGTTTATTCTTCCCTCTTATTCTCTGTTACTGTACTCATCAACTTCTAGTCTCTAATTCTGCTGTGGGATTGCACTACCACAGGGGTTTAAAGTGATCAAGTAAGAAGATGTACCAGCCTCAAAGAAAGTCAAAGGCCCCTTGCTTCCGCCTCCCACAAGCCATGGAGTTGGCCACACACCCTCTTAGTTTCTATAGTGGCCTTTATTAGCCCACTTTTTGAAATGGTGCAACTTATAACTGGAAGAACAGTAACCCCTTCTCCCCCAGTTTTATTACTGAGCAGAGTTGGCCTCTGGAAGGGTTGGGTGAGCACAGAGAGGAAGGAAACCTCCCTCCTTTGGTGGCAGCCAGCCACAAGCCTGGCTTCACCAGCCATCAAACTGCAGCCCAAGTCAACTGCATTATGACCACGTTGGAGTAGGCCACAGATGGACAACATTTTCCCTTTTGATGTACACTGCTGATCAGTGTCATGCTTTCATTCTCTAGCTGGACTTCATTTCAAACAAGGGAGCCTGTCCACATTTACATGTTCTCTGCAAACCTGAATAAATATAGTGCTGATAATGCTTGAAACCACGTAGATGAAATGCACATTTGTTATTAGTTCTGCCAAGGAAGGTAAGATCTAACTATTAAATAGTTTAAATTATTTTTAATGGAAAATGAAAGCATAGTGAAAGCATTAATGTTTGGAGGAAAACCACATTTAAAGAAGGGCTGGGTGAGAAATATCATCCGGGCTTCATCCACTTCTACTGCAGCAAATTTCAGAGGGATAACATGACCACCCAGGAAGATAAGCACCACGATAATTAACTAGAAGGTAAATAATACACTAGACTTCAATTTGAAAAACTCATTAAAAACTATTTTAGCTCATGTTCTTGATTCACTTGGTTGATCCTTAGAAGACTTCAAGTGTGAGAACAGTGGATTCTACAGCAATGTGACAACAGCAAAATTGAAAGCAAATGTTAATTTTTCCCCCCTAGGCCACTTGAGAATGGAAGTCAGGACCCAGTACAGCAGCCAAGAAGAGCACACAGCCCTACAATACAAGATTATTTTACTCATCTCCGAAGGGATACTGTGGAACAGAAAGAAAGCACGTGATACGTTAAGAGCTATAGGACATTTCTTGTTACCACTTAACCAAGTATCTGTTTATTCTGTGCAGACACATATGTATCAACACATTCCCCCTCTTTTTACCTTCTGTAGTAAAAAGGTGCAATGAAAAAATAATGTAAACAAATCCTGCAACAACAACACAACCTTACCAAAATGGTGCCATGTCGCTACACAGCCAGCTTCTAGCCCAACATAACATCTAACATGTCATCTCCCCCGTTGTAGACTGTTAGCACAAAACAGGCAACAAAGGACAGCCAACCTGTTAGAAGACTATTGTAGGCAAGGCTGCACTCCAAAAAAAATGTTATGCCCAGGGGCACAGGCAACACTGGGTCTCATGCAAGCAGCCAACAGAATGAAGCCCTGTAGGGAATGATCCACTAAGGACAAAAGAGCAGAGAGGTTTGCTTGAATCCTGGGCAGATGGTCTGCAGAGGTCGTGCAGGATGTAGATGGACTCCTGCAGAAGATCCTGGGTCAAGAAAAGAAATACGTATAAATGTGTCTCTAATGTTATGAATCAGAAGTTGAAAAAGCCAAAAACAAATAAAACCCCTAAAGCCCTGAAGAAAAGGAAGCTGGTATCTTGCAGCTGGAGAGCACTGTGCACAAAGCAAGACTCCTGCTGTGCAGAGGGAACAGGTGACTACAGGAAAAAATTGTTTTGTAGGTCCCAGCACCTATTATGCCAACAATCTAAGAAGAGAGTGCTAACCACCAGAGGTGGATTACCAGTGAAGTCTGGTAATCCTCTTAACCATGCTAGTCTGTGTTTACGTGAAGTGAATAAACCCTGCTCACAACCAGAATATGTGAATCATTTCAAACCAACCCCTTACACCACCACGAAACCTGAATGGAGATAAGGAAAGCAGCTGTCCTGAGGTACAGCAAGCAACAGGCTGGTGTCTACCTCCATGTGCTGATGCTGTTTGTTGACTCTTTCTTCAGTGGGACTGGCAAGCAGTGACTGCTCTTTTTTCCAGATGGTTATCACTTTCTCCACTGTCAAGCCACAGCATGACTGTACCCTCAAAACCAAGGATGATACTTTGCCTTACCAAGTCATTTCAGTCTTTGTCTTTATTACATGTTCTAAAGGGCATCTAGTGCTTCAGAGAGACAGCAAAGCAAAGTAGTCCTTTCTCTTTCCAAAAGGAGGTAACTCATCATAGAGAAATCACAGCTAACTCCTCAGAGACAAATCTTGTGTACCTCAAAAAAAATTGGAGAAAACCTGTCAGTTTGGATGCCCCAGGTATAAACCAGTCATTGTCAGTCAGACATCTCATCATTTTCTTCAGTGCTATTCATAACTTCCTTTCCAAGATATCTACAGTTTGATTATAAAACTTACTATTTCCTGGATCTCTTTCTTCAATCCAATTAAAAACAAAACAAAAACTCTAACAATGGGAACATCATTTTTTCCCATCAGGATCCAAAGTTTCACAGACTTGACATTAAGTTATGCCTTAAGACACCAGAGGGAGAGGAAAAAATATACTTTGCATAGTAGGCAGCAGTTGAGGCTAAAGATAGTTAACTTAGGTAAGCAAATACACTCTTGAGGCTGTGTCCATCAAGACTCTCAGGAAGTTATTAGAAACTCATACTATGGAAGGTTTTGCCCTGCAGAATGCACTGAAAGTATTTTAAATGCATTTAGGGTCAAAAAATGTGTCCATCCAGCCATCCCCATCTTACAGGAAGAACACTGTTTGGACACCATAGCTTCTAGTTGCATATCATGTAATCTGAGCCAACTAACTAGACAGAAGGGTCTCTCTTCCTAAACACTCCAGCCCCTTTTCACATGTGTCTCATCTATATGGCCTGCAGGAGCTATGTTAACCAAGTGATGCAGGAAAAGCTCCAAGATGAAATCATTCTCAGAAACCCTTACCTTGCTATTCTCTTTCCACCACTATTGCATTCCATGGATCACAGAGCATCTCAATAGTGAATTTAATCAGAAACAAGACATTTCTTCTTGTTTTCTTCTCTCATACTTGTAACATGCCACATCAAAAAAGTAGGCCAGTTTGATGTTCATATTAAAATGTGACTGTTGTACATTGCACAGCCTGATAAACAGCTGTCAGTTCTTAATTTACAGGCAAAAAAGGTAGTTTCTTTGTTCTACAGATGTAAAGTTCCAGTGTGAATGAAGAGATGAGAGAGAACCTGGAGACGTAATCTGAGAAACAGAACTTGGAAATGAGAGGTAAACCAAGCATTTTATTTTCATGAATATTCCCATGTTTATAAGAGCTTTTTGGACTCTTCCGAAAAATCCCTATAAGGCCAGGCAATCCAACCATGCTTTCATTTTCTACACCCACTCCTTCCTCTCCCTGCCCATCCTTTCACTGGCAAAGCTATATAGAAAGAAAGAAAGAAAAAAGATCCCTAACAGTTTTCACATGTCCTACTCTCTACAGTCACCTGGGACAGACTACTACGTTAATGTGATGACTTACAGATTCTGTGCCATCCAGCGTCCCGCCCTGCCACACTAGTCCTTCCTAAAACTCCTTGAGGAACGCACCTCTTCAGCCAGCCCGTGACGTGAAGCTGGGCTGAGGAACAGCTCTGCACCCAGAAGAAATGGCTAAACCCAACCAGGCACAGGAGAGGGGCAGGATTTAAAACCTGCCATTTCTTTCAGCTCAGCTGCTGCAGTAGGGAAGCTGGGGGCTCTGTGGCCCCCGAGGGCAGCAGCCTGCCCCACACTGCCTGCTGCCGCCGCGGAAGCTCTCCCAAGCATACGGCTCGCTGGCAGAAACGAGGTCAGCGCACTGCCCGCAGCTTAGAGCAGAGCTGAAAGCCTGAAGCCAGCTTACAGAATAAAGAGAAAAGCTGTACTGAGAGCAGCTGCTACCTCTAGGCTAATCGAGCTAGGTACCCAAGGATGAGACTTCCTCACTTGAGACTGGGAAACATTTCTTCAGTGTTTTCTTAAGGGCACGTCTGTAACTGTGCTTCAAGGTAAAAGACAGGACAGCATCTAAAGGCTCACAAAAATACACAGATCTGTGAGGAGAGGTTGCAAGCAACACCCAAAACATCTCTGAGGTCACATCAAAAAAGTAAAACAACAGAAAAACCCAAACCAAAATGGTGAGGTTTGTTTGGAGGGTTGTTTCCTCTCTCTTTCCCCTCCCCTCCCCCAAATACAACGCCAGGCTATGTTACAGACATTTATATCGCAGCCCAGTGAACCCTGTTAACTTATTGCCTAATACTCCACCACCACAGAGGTGGAAATGACATTTTTATTGAAATTCCTGACATGATGCTTACCTACTATTTTATCAGCAGCATCATCACAGGAGAAGGAATTGAGGCTCAGATATAAAGAAATCTCTAACAATTCTGGTAAAGGCAGCCTTCTCAGCTGGTCTCTACTGTTTTGGTTAACCTAATTTCTCAGTACATGAGAGGGTTAGCATGTTACATTAGGGGCTCCTGGAGACAGAGAATTAGCTGCATTAACATGCTCTCTTGCTCTGTGGTCTCTTAAGACAGTATCTGTGCAGCGATCTTTAAGTGCAGCCACCACATAGAAATACCTTTGTCTAAAAAATGGAAAGAGAACAATAATTTCCAGAACAGAACAATAATTTGCAGAAGGAAGCGCTCACCAGCAGAAGCAATTCAATGGACTGCACAATACCAGAATTTAAACCAACTGTGGCAAATGATTCCTTTAATCTTTGAGGCAGAAAAAGTCTTCATCACCATCACCACAAACACTTCTGGGTTGGTTGTTGGGGTTTTTTTGTCAAAAGAAAGTATTCCCAACTGGGCTGGTACTGGGAGTGGTGGGAGAAGGGTGGAGAACAAGTGAAATAAGTGATGAAAACTTAAAGCTCCGAGACCAGGTCACCGACTACCCTTTGATATAGCAATGAAAAACCAGCGACTTTCATTAGAAGTTGGTAAGGGGTTGCAGCAATAAACCTTACCTTTCTTGTGATGGTGAAAGAGCATGATCTTTATGAATTCTGCAGGCAGACACCCAAAACCAGAACACATACAGCTAGTTATTTCATTTTCTACCTAAACCCATGCATGTGGAAGACTGCCAAGCACTCATATTGGGTATCAGGGAGAAGCAGGAGGAAGACATGAAAAGAGAGGCTGTGCTCTTGCAGAGCTTGATTTATTGAGGAACAACTTATGAAGACCAACAGTTGTTCTCTCTCCCACAACAAAAACACCAAGCAGTTTTGTCAACAGGTAAAGGTAAACGTGTTTTTCAAGTGGTATCATATTTAATTTGATTTGGTATATCACCCCTTGTTTTCCATATTTGATTGCAACAACTAAAACACCCTGTAAGGTTTCAGCTGCATGCTTCAAAACCTATTCTGAAACCTACTACAGTAAGAAAGAAATGCAGTAAAAGGGAAATACTGGAAAGGATAATGAATACAAATACAATATATGCTGACCTATATTCAGATAATACATTGTCTCAACAATGAAATCCCAATTCAAAATACTGAAAATAAAACTAAATAGATGTACACTGAAAATCTCTACTTATTAAAGAAAGTATGGGCAGCCAAAGAAAAATACAGTGGTAAATTTAATGCCAGGAAATGTTATCCAACTTATTTTTCCTGCCTCTGAGGAAAATAATGTGTGTTAGTTTAAAGGCCATAAGAGAATACTGCTGTATTGCAACTGGCCATGAGGTATAATTTACAAGACCACTAAAATTGAGATTATATACTGCTCATACAGAACTAAAAAGAACCCCAGAAAACAAACCCCACCTACTACTTGGATTTATTAGTACTTTCCAGACTTTACAACTTCATCACTTAATTCATAGTGCTACACATTTGCATTTTAAAAGTTTTCTTACAGTAGAATTTATGCTTTTATATTCTAAAACATTTGTGCAGACAACTTTGCCTATGATTCATTAATCTGATGGTCATTCATTAAGTAAACAACTATTACCTGATCAGGTATCCTTTGATAAACTCACTATTCCATTTAACTCACTGCTAAATTTCAAAAGTACAGATAAAATTATTCCTGGGATATTAATTTTTCTCTCACAGTAACAGTAAAAAAAAAAAAAAAAAAAAAATAAGTAAGAGGTTTATTTCACCTTCACATGGTGTCTTTCTCATGCAGACCTCAGATTTCCACATTTGTATCCCTTTAAAGGATT
>NDXB01009541.1:73035-89746 GCA_002631895.1 Agapornis roseicollis
TAAAAAAAAAAAAAAGAAAATAATAAGTAGAGCAACAATTGTTATAATCACTAATATCCTAAACAAAATAGTTTTTATCAGCCTGCATTCCAATAGTTTTACTATCAAGTTAATTAATAGACTCCTACACTAATATCTAAATGCCAAGCAATTAATGGCACTGAACTATAAATGGCTTTGTCTTTGCTCTTGCAGAGTTATTTTATAAAGCAAATGTAATTCTAGCACTTCACTGATTTAATGCAGGCTTTGTGAGTTTAATATTCCCAAGCAATCGCAAAATAAAGAACTGCTTTAATTAACCTTCTATGATTTAAATACTGAGAGAAATCAGAATTTAGAAGCTTTAAATACAACCACCACCATAACAACAACAATAATAATACTTTGTGGATTAAAGCCAAACCACTGATTTGAGAACTTTGAGAAATACATTTGAACATGTGTATTTTACTGTATTTAAGCTCATTAAATAGATTTTTCTCAGTGTGTAACATACTTAATCCATGACAGATCTTACGTATTTTCTGTAGATGAGATGAAAAAATGTTTCCTTTCAGGATTACTTACTTAGAAATACTGAAGTTTCTACTTTGAAAACATGATTTGGCATCCTCACCTTTTGCACTAGAATGCTCTGCAGAGATTTTTGTTACTGACATGGGACATTGCCTGCTGAATCCACAAACTACTGGCATTTACATAACTGACCGCTTCAAGTAACAAAATAGGACTTCCCTTCCTTCCCCCCTCAACTAAATTTTCTCTCTTTCCAATTTAGCTGAAATTTACTGAAGTTCCTTTTTGATATTGTATACTAACTTTACTATAGTACATGGAAAAGCTTATCATGACTGCACTGCTCATTTTACAAGCACAAGAACTGCGGTATGTCTGCTATAGTCTAGAATGATACAAAAATACTGGAATAAAAATTAAAAACCAGCGGGGTACAGGTGGTCATGAACATTCCTGCCAAACAGGTTTGCAATGTGCTCTGACCCATCTCCTCTGACTATCCGGCCAGATATCATCAAACCCCCATCAGCAGCAGATGCCTGAAGAGGTGCACTTGCTGGTTTCCCAGGAGAAGAAAGCTGACCTTCAAAATTCCTCCTTCAAACTGAAAATAGAAAAGCCTATTTTCAGCAGAAAACCATCAATAGATGAGTAAAGCAATAGAAAATACAGACTGGGAAAATGTTTAACCACGACGAGGTAACTTTAAACTGAAGGTGCCACACAACTGTTGAGACAACATCGAGGCAAACAAACACTTTCACTGACAGCCCTCTGGAAAATTATACAACAGAAACATAAACAACCTTGTGAGGTTTTATACATAAACAGTAGTACCACTTTGCAAGATAAAATACTTCTCCTTCCCCAGTAATACCACTTAACAAATCCAAGTTACTATGTTTGTAAATGTTTGCTTTAGAATAACAGGGAGAAGAAAGTTTTCTCAAAATCTGAATGCAGTTGGTTTTGGTCTGGTCAAATAAGCCTTCAGCAAAATGAGCCAGCGCTGTTGTTAAGTGCTGCTCTGAGCTATGCCCTCAATTTTATGTTCATGCTCAGGTGTGAGTTTACAGACAATTATCCTTGCTTTTTCAGCCTGACTCTATTCCTGCTAGCTACTTGGCTCTGGAAGATCATTCTCCAAGTCTGACAAGCTAGCACCTATTATAATCTTATAATTCAGATATAAATCACAGAGTTAAAAAGAGAAAGGCTTGACACACTTCCTGGAATGATATAAGCAATGCTGAGCAAACAGAACATTCCCCAAATGGACAATAATCAGCTATTCCCACTACTAGGAGATGTAGCACAACAGGAGTCGCGGATGGTTTCACTGAACTCCTGAGCTAAGTAACCTCCGCCACACAGATACATAGCCATATGCTTAATACTTAAGCATCAGTTGATTACAGTAGCAACGTGATTGTGAAATAAGACTTTATAAAAGCTGAACTCTAACTGGCAAAGACTTCAATCAGTTAAGTGTTCACTGAACCTACACAGGTTCAAACCTCGTTTGCCCTTTCTTGAAAATACTATGTGCTTAAGAAAGGCTCAAAAAGGATATGTTGCTTTATGCACAAGATCAGTGTGGTTCCTATGTACTTCAACAGTTTGTTTTTAAATCACTTCATATAGCAAGGTATGGTGATACCTTTCAGAGATGCTGGTCACTGGTTGCTTGTCTAGAAGCCAGGATTTAAGTGTGTGAGTTTAGAATTCAGTTGCTGGGAGCCTGCTCCCCTTCCCTCCTTCTCCCAAGTCCAGCCAAGCTTTATTACAGATGCAAAAAATCAAGATTGCATTTTGTCTTTTGATATCTGCCTGGTCTCTCTGAAGTAAGTTGGCAACAAAAGGTTCAGCTTACCAAAATGTATGCTTTTTATAAAGGTTATACTGTCGGTTTTCCTTGTCTCTAATTTCAGATCTTGGAGAAAGGAGGCTGGAAAAGCTGTTGGGAGTATATATATCTCTATGACAATTTTCATCCAGATGCCTTCTTGTTAGGCATGTGTCTGCTCATTACATACAAGCAGCCCTGATTTCTAAAAGCCAACCAACAAGCACACCTCTTAGTGCAATAAATTTGGGGTTGAATGGTTTAAATGAATCACTTCTGCCTTGTCCCTCTTCATGCTGGAAAGAAAATACTTGTTTCTAAGCTAAAAACAAGCCCAGCATTTCAAGACTGTGTGAATATACACTGGACACCTCTTGCTGAGATGACAGAAGCTTTAAAGGATTTATGGTACACAACAAGCAGTGGTGTCAGCCACTGCTGGCGATTGCAGGCAACAATCTCTTCTGAACATTAAATTTGATTATGAGTTCTCATATAACTGTAATAGCCAACTTCCACAAAAAATGCTTTCCTATATGCCTGGTAGCAAATGTCAGATTAACATACAAGCTTATTCCTTCCCAGATTTCCTGTGGTTCATAACACAACAAGTATTAAGTGCAACCATTCATCTCGTGCTAGATGATTACATGCACAGAAGTTAAAAGAACAGAAGGACACGCGATTTTTATTACCACTTTAAGCTGTGTGCTGGTACATGTCGCTTCTTTAAGAAGTTTAATTCTGCAGAATTTGAGACTAAACTACAGTTGCACAGTTGTCTGCTAATTCTGAACCAGTTTCTAGTAACTTAAGAGTAAAGATTTTATTAAAAAGAGTAATTGCACTGAGGTACAAAACTTGAATTTGGACTCGTTGAGAATTGTCTGTATTACTTACTAATGAATTTGGTATTTGCATGTAACAACGGTTCCTAACTTACAACAGTATTTTTTCAGTGTTACACCCCAAAACAGCTTGACAATGTTAATTAATGTGCTGCTTATTACACTGCTAAAAGAACTTCAGCAGCTCACATTGAATTTAAAAACAAGACTTCACCCTCATTGTACCAAAATCACTTTAATAATGTGATGCGTTTTGCCACAATACAATTTGTTCTGTTTTCATGACAGTTGTACAGCTTGGACATGAAAACGGATTAATTAGTTTTACATTTTGTTCACATTTTCAAAGACTGTTTCAAATCGGGTAATGTTTTATCTGTCCTACCTTGCACTGACTCAACACTAAAAACAGATGTCTGTGCAAGAACATTCTCATCATCATCATCTCAGGCTTGCTACTCAGACTAGTTTACACCATTGTCACCAGTTCAGGAACAAACCTGAAACATATGGCCTTCACTGATCCCAGTTCAGGGAAACAGAGAGAAGCTGCAGGCTCTTGAAAGAGCTTAAGTTGCCTCCAGCCCTCTGCCCACAGAGACAGACTGAGACCAGAGATGCTCCCCACATTAGGCACTCCGCCTTCCTGCTTTGGATGCCTTTCTACCTGGAACTACGAAAACAAATTCTAACAGGCCTCAAGTGCATTCACGTCCCTGACCCACTCAGGAAAACACCCCACTTTATTTGTCCTATAACAATTTGCATTGAAAACAATCTTGCCAAGATCAGCAGGAATGGTATCATTGCTTGGTCAGCAGGGAAACAAGGTTTGGGACAGGTTTTAGAACATTTCAATAAAATCTGACAGTGAAGGAGTCCTGTCTGGTTGCTTGCTTATAAAACATCTTCTCTTTTTAAATAAAAACAGACTAAAGACTGAGCCTGAACTACCTGACTATTCCTTCAAGGCATTTTAATAAAATAGAAATCACAGTAACCACAATGGAACGATGTAAACACACACACACACACACACACACAGAGAGAGCCTCTCCCTGCACACTGCTACCAGGAGGACCAACCAGAAAAGTGAACATGCATACTCTACCGCAAAGACCTGCCACACTTTTTCCTCCTTTTAAAATCTCATGCCTGCATGCGAGAAAAGGGATCAGCATAATCCCACTCTAGTCTGGAAACCTGTAAAACAAAGGATGGCTTCAGGATTGCAGTACCAGGTGCAAAATAAAACGACTATTTTTGCTTCACTAACAGTGAGGCCGTAACTATTTTGCAGATCATTTCATCTGTCAAAAAGTGATATGGTCCAACTCAAAATAACACAATAAACCTCAAAGGCACGATCCTCTCTCCATACATATGAACACATGCTATATAAAACAAGAAAATATATACACATGGCTGTTTACAAGCCAGTTGGAAAGCATCATAACCAAAAATATACATCATGCTATCTTAACAAAATAATATTTAATGACAACAGTTTAAGTTTGCAATTACATGACATTCTTGAGCAAAATACTACTTCTACTTATGGCAAAAGATTTAAAACTGCAAAAACAACCGAAGCATTTATTCATTTATATGCCATTTCAAGATGAAAAACCCTGCCAAGGGCAACATGGTGGTACCATAGCACATCTTTCTTTCTCTTTTTCTTCTAAAGAGCAGTAAAGGTAAAAAAGTTTTTTTTAAAAACAAACAAACAAACAAACAAACCCAAAGCACCAAGGCAGTATCTACATCTACTGGCAATATCTAATGATCAATGAATCTGCTACTGCAATAAATTTGCTTAAAACAAAGCTCTTCCTTTAATGGTTTTTACACAGCAGGTTCCTGATATGAAGAGGGGATGACTGATGCTGGCTTACAATATGGCTCTGTAGTAAACTATGCCAGTATTATTATCAAATCATCTCTTACAAAACTCCCTTTTTGCCCACCATGGAGTCACTTTAACGAAGATCTAAACAATTTAGAGTTCAAACATTTAAATAAATCCCATTCTCCTCCTTCCCCTCTATGAAGAATAGAAACTCACAAGTCACTGAACAGGCCCAGAAATTATGTTATCTGTTTACTTTTATTGACAAGATTGCCTGTTGAATTCAAGTGATTCAAGGAAAAGCAACAACGGCTTCACACTTCCACAAGAAGAAAAAAAAAAATGTCAGAAAGGAAGACTATTACCAATTCCATGGCACAACACGAAGAGTTACACCTGACCTGACTGCAGAAGCTCGCCCACATAACGTCTAAAAGATCAAACACAGAACATGATCAGTACTGAATTCCATACCACTTTTCTGTTCATAATAGAATGCCCAGCACATCACACTACAGAATTTTACATAAAACAAAATTGCTGGCAAGAATAAGTCCATCAGCCATCCAGAATAAACACTACTTTCAGCTTGATAATCTCCAAAGTAAGTAGACCAACATAAATCCACAAGGAAAATAAAGAAAATGCCACAGGCAAAAAGAAGGCAAATTACCGAGAAGCCCCCTTTCTCCAATCTGGCATCTCTCTCCTCCATTTTGAAGTAAAATTGGTTCAATCACAGACACAAAGGTGGCAGTTATGGAGACAGCTTATTTAGCTTAGAACATGAAACTTCTTCATCTCACAGCTGCACCCCTCCTACAAAAACAAGTTCAGATTCCAGCCCATCAGGCATAGAATAACCTGTACACTCTTTGGGGCAAAGACCAACTTTTTGTTACGTACTTGGCAAACAACCAACATAACAACATTCTGATCCTCAGCTGGGGCTGCCATGAACTAATTCAATATTACTAGTGATCTCCTCTTGCTTCATGATCCAACCATGCTCTCCTGCACACAACAGTCTAAAGTTGCCATAATTCTGGCTAGCCAGCATGAGGCAAAAACATCTTCAGAGGCCAGCTTCTCTTCTTGAGACTGACATCAATTGCCTTTACACATTTCTCAAAGTTGTGACCATTCAAAACTAGGACTTTGCTTTTTCACTCAGCGTTGGTGTAACAAAATCAATATAAAAAAGACAAGAAAATGGTTAACAAAAAATACAGAAAACATGGAGGAAATTCATTTGCAAGCTGGAAAGAAAGAGCAAAAGTAAAGATTACAGACAGAAAGGGTAACAGATTGCACGACTGAGACTACCTCAGTTTTCTAATTGACAGGATTATATAAACAGGATGTACTGATATTTTTTAAGAGAAGAAATGAGAAAGATACACCAACTGGTGCAACAGGTATTATAGGATTTTGAAGTCTATTTTAAAGTTTTATTTAGAATATGTAAAGCCAACATTAAATCACAGCAACACAGCATCACATAGGTTTGAAGAGACCTTCAGAGAAAGGTCATGTAGTCAAACCTCCAATTCAAAGCAAGTCTAGTGACAACACGGTGTTTGGGGACTTTGTCTAGCTGATTTTTTAACATCTCCAAGGATAAAGATTCCAGTCTCCCTGGACTCCTTCCCGTGTTTGAAAACTCTAGTGGTGATTTTGCATTTGGTGTTGGGATCTTTTGTTGTTTGGGTCTTTTTTTGGTTTTGTTGTTTGTTTGGAGGAGTTTGTTTGGTTTTGTTTGGTTTTCGCCTGTTGGTCTTTTGGCTGGTTGGTTTGATTTGGTTTTTTTACCAAGTTGCCGCTTCTCTAGTTCCAGTCTGCCCCTTCTGCCTCTTATCTTTCCATTGTACACCTCTGAGATGAGTTTGGCCCAGTTCTCTCCCACATCCTTCCATATGGTAGCTGTAAACTGCAGTAAGATCTCCTGTGAGCTTTCCCTTTGTAAGGCTGCCCAACAGGTCAAATTCAGTGAATTCTACCCTTAAAACTCCTAGAACTACACAAATATCTTCTCCTACTTCTCTTGCTAAAATTTTAATCAAGTAAACTCTAACTGTTAAATTCTTTTCAAAAAATAATCAGTCTAATGTAAGCAGAGACATCTATGCTTAAATAAGCACAGTTATTTCTTATTTTTGTCTCAGCAGCACAATTTGATGTATATTCACAACTTTTTTGTTATCCTAGTATTAATTTTTGTATTGTACACTGGCTATCACTTGATGGCTACTTCACAATGCATCAGCAGCAGAGAAAGAACAATGTTGTGAAGTATCAAAAGTACAGACTTCAACTTCTTGTGTTAGGTATTAGTTTTCTAGATTTCTAGAACTGCTGTTCCCAAAGAATGAGAAAGAACACGGTGAGGTTTTACAGAGAAATGTTAGAGAGGAGCCGTTCATCTGATGACTGTTCTTGAGACAGAGGAAGAGGAATCATGGAACCAATCTTCAGATGGAGAAAAGGAGGCAAGTCCCGAAGTGTTAAGGACTTACATGAAATAGTCCCATCTACACACAAACGGTCCAGGAAAAGCCTGTATAATTCAGCACAGAGGATCGTAGTTCAAAACTTAAGAGGCTGACCATTACTACAGAACAGGATAACCAAACAGCCATTCACAAACCACGAAGAATTTCAGGTGTGATTCGCACACTAAGGTTTACCAACTGCAAGGCTGTGTTGGTGAGAACCTAATGTACCATCTGAATTTGCAGACTCAGGCAAAAATGCCTATTGACTATGAGATGCCTTTATCACCCTTAGAGCCTGGATTTACACACACCTCCACTGGACCCTCAAGGCCTCAAAGAAGAAGCTTAGCTACTCTGAGGCTAGTGTCTTCTACTTGTCAATCTGTTCCTGCCTTTCTCTTCATCCCAGTTCTCTGAAGTCTATACTATACGTAAAGCTTTACTCTCATTTTGCCTTTATCCTCTTCTATGATGCCCCTCACTTCATTGCACAAACCTTCATTTTACTGACTATGATATCAAATGATGTAATTGGAACATGTATCAACAGATAAATCAGTAACTTGTTATTTCCTAAGTCCTACACAGTTGGTATGCTTTGTGTATTTTTTTTTAAACTAAAATATTCAATCCATTCAACCGATGGTTTTTAAAATATTATGAAGTGTCCAAGGCAGCAAAAAAACCATTTCAATTTTACAGACTGTGATATGTAGACATTGGAGCAGCTNCAGGTTGGTATCTTTGTGTATTTTTTTTTAAACTAAAATATTCAATCCATTCAACCGATGGTTTTTAAAATATTATGAAGTGTCCAAGGCAGCAAAAAAACCATTTCAATTTTACAGACTGTGATATGTAGACATTGGAGCAGCTGTGTTTCTCTCTCATAGGCTGTATTACTAGGACTTTATCTGCTAAGACTTTACCAAGATGGTTATGAATAGTATTTTCAAGTCAGAGAAATCAAGCATTTAATGCCAAAGTAAAAAGGAAGAAAATTAAATTTAAAGACACAACTGCAATCTTTAGAGTAGCAGTTACATATAATCCAAAAGATGGAAAGTGGTGACATTTACAAGAACATCATAGATACAATTAAGGATTCTATTTCACAAACCATCCAGCATTTTAATGAAAAAAGTTTACTCTCAATGGAATTTTAAAATGTAGATGAAGAAAAATTAACACATAATTACACAGTGAAATTATGATAGCCTTATTTTAAAATCAAAGGAGGGGAGCCTTCTGCACCATTGCTACTTATGGCATCTTTTGTTAGTTTATTTTACACACTATTTTTATGTGAAGCTAAGATTTTTACATTGCACCAGCATTATCCCAAAATGTTAATCAACCATGCCTGACAGAATTCCCCAGTGATTTGTAGCAAGTGCTGTTGCTTCCACTAATACCCAGTCTTCAGCAACTCACTTTTGGTAGATTTCCCAGGATGGCAAGTATGCTTTAGTTTCATCCTTCCATTTCCAGATCACCTCTCTGTGATTAACAGAGCTGAGACTGCAGATAGAACTGAGCCTACACATTCAGCTGCATCAGCTATGCACATCCATTTTGTTCAGCATCTAAAATCCAGGTGTTTCTCAAGCTCTGGGAAGCAGACCCATACACTATCACTCTGACCTTTGTTAAAAACAGAATCTCTTAATTTTAATGTCTAACATGTAAAGTACACTTCAAGATCAGCAATGGATATTGAATTGTGCAGTTACAATAGCTGGATGTGCAAACTGACAACATTCAAATTAATAGCTGTAATCTCAATTAAAAATATCTGCTAAGAAGCTCCCTTGGCAAAGCAGCTCCAAAATGCCTTGAACTCATCTATCCTATAACCATGTTAGATGCAGAAGCTGTCAACAATGTCTTGTGAGAGAAAAAAACAAAACGAAATAAAAGCAAGGAAAATCTCCAGTACATCAGATCAAGAAACTGTTACTTCTTTTTAAAAGCTGAATTAATAGTTGCTGGGGTATGTTCGCTGGCTTTACTCAAAAAAAAAAAAAAGGATAGAAAATAAAGCCTTAAAGCATGTGCAGATGTACTTGTGTGTATATCCCCAAAGACTTTTCAGAAGGATGTTGTCTGATTCCATGTTTATTTAGTTTTGTTTTTAACACTGTTCTCTCAAAAAAGGAATCAAGTGGGTTTTGTTCAATTCGCACAGATCATTTCTACACTTCTAGCTCCAGAGTAACTGTCAGTAGTGAAGGACCGTGCTTACCTGCTGAGCCTGGTACCTCTGCTGGGCCTGCGACAGATATTGTGCCTGGGGTGGCAGATGCTGAGGCTGCGGCTGCTGGTTGTAGTAGGGCTGCTGGCCCTGCTGGCAGTAGCCACTTACACCTTGCTGGCCATACTGAGGTGGTATCTGTTGGAAGAGCCAAGCAAAGCAACCACATGAGTTGAGGCAGAACATGAAACCAAGCTATGTCACATCTGTACAGCAACCTCAGCTATACAACTGACCCAACAGTCCTACTCTTTCACTCAGCAGTTAATGCAAGCCCTTAGATCCAGATTGCCTGAGCAGAGAGTAAGCCCAAGTGCTCTGTATAGTTACCTTTTTCAAGAAGAGCTACTAAGGAAAATGCTATGCTTCTGAACATCACAATCCCATAATGCCCAGCAGCAGTTATTTTAAATGTTTGCTCCCCATGGGCACACTACTGAGGCAAATCAACAGAAGAATCATTCTGATGTGCTGACCCAAAAGTCTTTTTATATACATATATATATATTTATATGCACAAATACATAAGTAAGGAAGTACTAATATTTGTGAAGCGCTCTGCCCACAACCCTTAGCATTTGTGTGTTTAAGCCTTACACAAAAAAAACGGGGTTGGTAAATTTTTTGTTTTGTCCAGTTCAACCTAAGTCTCCTTTCCCCCTACTAAAATACATTCTTGTTTTGAAAAATAAAAACAAAACACAAGTGCAACACAAAATAACCTCTTACAGGTGCTATTAATAGACAAATCAGCATATGTGTGAGAACCCACATATACACAGAATTTAAGCAAGTCAATTAAAACAGAGGAATTTTCTGCATCAGTTCACTCTATAAGCCTTGTATCAATAGATGCTGACATTTTCTTGAGCTATTTGAAAGAGTACACTTTCAGCAAGTGCCTGATATTGTGTCTGTATCGCTCCAATTTTAGATACCTCTGCTCTTCCTTAGACACAGGTATTTAGTACCATTTCAGATGAATGACGGATTCAACACAGAATTTCTCCCTTCTAGAATGGGTCTTCTGTTGGTCCTGTAAACCCCTGTAAATGTGTCAGATACCTGAGCACATCTGAAATGCTTTGATCTCTGAACTGTTTCTGCTGAGTTTGATACACTGATAAAGCTGTTTACTCAACAGATAAACACATACCTGTTCTACCTAAAGTTAACTTACTACATTCATCCAATAATACAGTAGTATTTCCTAGGCAGCAATAATATTAATAATAACAACAACACAAAGTCAAATTCAAACACCTATCTAGGCTGGTTTTACTATCACAGCTCGACCTGCTCCTATTACTTCTACCAGAAGTTGATAATCCTACTTCTTGCTAACTTCCAAGGTCAGCAGCGTAACTCCACTTCTGCATTTGTTCTCTTCACCTGCACTTTTATTCCCTTCACTATCATTTCACAGGCAGATGTTTCTGTGACCAAAGCAACCCCTTCTGACAAATACCCTCTCCCTGCTGATGCATAAATGAGGTTGTTACAACACAAACCAAGACGGGTGTGCTGGAATATCATCAGGCAAACAGACAATATGTTGCCTTCTACACAAAAGGGCTGGGGTGGGGGGGCAGAAGAAAAACCAGATCACTGGAACATCAAGCCTCAAACAGAAGCACTAGCAGTAATCGTAACAATTCTGGCAGAAGGGAAACAATCTGGGAATCACTATTTTGCATGATCTGAGGCTACATGGGGAAGACAGCTACTGATTAAGTAATGCTATAAGCACTACATAGAGTTTAGAAACAAATCAAACTAGAACTCCACTAAAGCAAGCAGCAGAGCTCTGGAGCTTGGTTGCATCAAGAAGAGTAAGTGCAGGCATCAACAGGCATGGCCAGACTATGGCAACACTGACAGCAGTACACCAACCAAGATCAGCAAAGGCATGGTGCAAGACTGTAACAGAGGGAGATTTCAGCACCTCCCATATAGACTGAGCAAGTGGACTACAAAGCAGAGACCAAAGTATCAGATAACTGCCAAAGGTTGTTCCATAGAGCTGCTGGTTAAGGAATCTGCATGACGCTCCACTGCCTTTGGCTCAGTCCTGAGCAGCAGGAATCGCCTACTTCTACATCCTACAGGTGCAGAATCACTATGCATCAGTGACCATAACACAGTTAAATTGAGCAGCCCTACAGGAACCATGAAAATCAAGGAATCTACTACTGTTGTGCTTAACTTCAAAAAGTGTAACTACATAAAAAGCAGAAAGCTTGTTAAAAGGAAGCTCTAAAAGACGGCTGCGAGAAATAAAATCTCACTGGCAGCATCAAAGCTGCTTAACAACAACCACATGGAAAGCACAGAACCAATATTCACTGCCTATTCAGAAAGACCTGAGAAGAGCAAAAGGACATCAGCATGGCTCATCGCAGGTTTCTAGAAGCAAAAAGGCACCCTTCAATAAGCCAACACCAAGTGCAAATGAGGAGAACAGAAAAGACTACAAACTCTGGCACTTCAAACGTAATAAGGCAGCCCAGAAAGAACTGGAAGAACAGCTAGGAAAGGGAACCAAACGAGTAATGAATTATTTCTTCAAACACAACAGGAGTGGGAGGTCTGCCGTAGAGTCTGAAGTTCCAAAGTGAGGATCGAGGTATAAAAGGGGATTCAGAGAAAACAGTGTCATCACAGACAAGCTTGGAAAATTTTTTGCACTAGTGTGCACTATGGAAAAATCTTGGGAGGTTCCCATGCTGGAGTCCTCCTTTGTGAGGGACTTGATGAATGTATCTGAATCTAATGGGACTATGCATGGAATGAACGGACCATTTAGTATCACTCCGGAGGTCTAAACAAATTCAAGAATTAAATAGCTGAATACTAATGATGGTATACAGTCTCTAACCTGGAGCTAATGTGGTAGGTGAGATTGGAGTATGGCTTTTAAAAAAAGAAAAAGGCAGACATTTGAGTAATTTCAGACTATGAAGGACTGATGATTGTTCAGGATAAACCAGGACAGGTAAGAACAAAGATCAGAATTAGGAAACATCAACACAGCTTTTTCAAAGAAAACTCCCTCACTACAATTTTCTTGGACTTAGTAGGAAAGGTCAAACACAACGGCTCAGAGGAGTGCAAGAATTATCAAGGTACGAAGTTTACATATGAAGAAACTATAACCCTTTGAGTATGGAAAAGACACCAGGAAGTAGCAGGAAGTAGAATGCAATAAAAAGCTACAAAACCACCTACAAAACCGTTAAATGATAGGCGTTGGTAGAATCAAACTTCAAAACAAGAGAGGTAGGTTCTCCACTCGCAGAGGTAGCGGATATTTGAAATTCCTTGCTAAATGATGTTTTGAAAACTGAAAGTTTATGTGGGCTCAAAGAAAGACTGGACAAGTTCACAAGAGATACGTCCTCTGAGGGTTACCAAATATATAGAGCCACATCTGGCTCAGGAAGTCCCTGAACCGAAAATAGCTGGAGGCTTGGAGAGTACTGGGTGGAAGTTATCACATGCCTGCTTTGTTCTCGCTCTTCTCTAGGCATCCAATTAAAGCCCCACTGGAGGCAGGATATGGGGGCTACATGATTCTTGATTTGACCTGATATAAGTCACGCCTATGTTCTAACTGCCTCTTTGCAATATGCATTTGTGTCCTGAGAGATACCTAGGAAACAAAGTAAGCAACCTGAAGAGGCAATAACACCTTGACTGCCAGAAACTGGAAGACTGCTCCATTTTCTTAAGTGTTTTCCCTAGCTTCCAGACACTGCTGTAAAAAGAGTCTTGTCCCAAACTTCTGTTGGTTATCTTGGAATTTTCCTCCATATTCTCCCAATCAAAAAAAACCACAACAATAACTACTACATGACATATAGCTTCAGATGCTATATTCTTCAGCGCAGAGTCCCATCACCGCTGCCTTAGCAGAACACTCAGTATAATTTCTGTGGGCATTTAAATAAATAACAAACAACAGCATGCAAATTAACCCTGCTTTAGTGATGGGGATCACAAGATACCGCTTATGGACAAATGTTTATTAAGCAGCATGTAAAAAAAAACTTCATTAAAACCTCCCCAGAACAAAACAAATCTGAAGCCAATTACTTAGAACACTTGGACAGAATGACCCAAGCATCCTCTTTCTTCTTGAGCTAAACCCTCACTCACTTTCTCCCTTATATCTATTTTCTTTGTGGCCGGCCACACAACACAGGAGATGAAATCTGGGCAACTTCAGCATGCCTGTGGTAATGCACACATTCTTGGGATGGTTCAAGAGAGAAATGGACCCAAGTTTGAACGTATTTCTAGGCAAACACAGAAATGGTAATAATTACTTTGCCTCCTATCTGACTTGCACAGTACAAATAGCATTATTTTGGGAGAAGTATGACTGGCCATCAGTGATTAAACCACTCTGAAAACTAATAAAGAAAGGATGAGAATAAAAGAGGAACAAAATTGGCAGCCAGAATGAAGAGGTGGGAGAAATCCAATTAAACGTATAACTTAGCCCATTATCTTTAATTCTTGCTTAAACAAGGGGTCTTGTGGCAGACATTCTTTGTCCAGGTAATACCTTCACAGTAATGGAAATTTTAAGCAATTTTTGCATGCATAATCCATAACTGATGTCAAAGGAGAAGGATCATTAGGCAGCATTACAGTCATTATAATAATTTTTAAAATTAAAATATAACAGAATGAGTGTGTTAGCACAGGTACACTAACAATACCAGCAATATGCAGCTACTGCACTTCTAAAACCATCCTAATGGCTACATCTGATCAATAATGGAAGAAACTTCATATGTCCCCCATCACAAAAAGCTCTGCCAAGTCACTCTGGGACCCATGTGAACATGCCAGTCATCATGGCATGCTCACCGCATGGAAAGAGTACTGGCAACATCAGCCATTGCCTCTCCTTCAGTCTATTTGGTACCCGAAAGGTAAGGCAGACCCTGTTGGTAGCAGGCAATAGTACAGTTAAGAAATCCTGGACCCACAGTGTCGTGACATAAAAACCTAGGAGAAGAAGGGTGTGTCTGGCCTGATTAGCTTTAAGCCCTACTTAAGGAGAGAGGAGAAGATGAACTCCAGAGGCAGGGGTGGCAGTAAGAAAAAAAGCTGACACTACCTGATTCGGTGTCCTACTTTTCTGAGAAACAGTGAAACAAACCTGAGGATTGTGAAACCAGTACCAACTTCAGAGATGTAATAATCAGTAACATCACACTTTCCTAGGAATTGTAACACTGTAATTGCATAGAAATTACAATACAAAATGTATAGTGAGTGGGATTCCCAGGGAAAAACTAACAAGCAGACAAACAAAAAACCAAACCAACCCCATATGAAACCCAAAGACCCACTACACCTTGTACTTCATACCGGGAGTACAACAGCACCTTCTTCCAGCCAGAAAAACATTGTAGCCAAATTTAATTCTAATTCTTTTAATTTTACAGTGGTCACTTCAGTAATAGCTATAAAGAAAGTTGTCACATAATTCCTATCAAACCTTCAAATAAAACTGCTGTGATTTGCTGAAACCTCTACTGCTTCAGTCTTAGATTTACAAGCCCAGACCTCTGCCAGGACATAAATACTTTCTCTAAAACATTCAAACCATGCATTTCTCTGTACTTTTGGATAGAAAATTAGAAATATAAAAAATATAAAAAAATATAAAAAATATAAAAAATAGAAGCCCTCTGGCTTTCACGTACTTAACAAAAATTAGTTCATGTTTAGAACTTTCTAGTTCACATAAGCCCAGGTCTTCATCTGTACGTTTATCTGGTTTACAGAAAGAAATATAATATGGGAAACACATCGGCAGACACCCACAAACAATGGTCTCCCAGCTGAAATCACCATGTCCAACCCCAGAGCGCTTGTGCACACACCATCTCAACAAAGCCTGCAAGTCCTTCTCACTGAATGACAAAAAAGAAAAAAAGATCAAAAAGGAAACCAAGTAAAAAGCTGGGTGTTAATGTCAAGGCTATTAATCAGAGGCAAATCAGAAATCCTGATGCTAAGGCATTTTATTCATACATTATATAAATTCTATTACTTCTTATCACTTAGCTGTGACCTTTTGACAATACACTGGTCACAAGGTTCACCTATGTTGCTGTCTTTCCTAGACTGCTTGCCTTTACATTGAAGTATGAACTTTAAAATCTTATTAAGAGCCTTTAAAATATTAACACTGGGCCTGATTCTGGTTCACCCTGTGACCCAGAGCAAGGAAGCAAAAGGATGAAAAGCATGTTTCTGTGTCACAGCACAATAATCCCCATTACAGAACTCGCAAGATAGCGGATTTTGCAGAGTCATTAAATGCATGTCTATGTTGAAGACTGCAGTGCAGCACACAGAACTGCAAACTAGCTCAGGTATTGGAAGGTACTGGAAGGAGCCCACACCAAAAGCCATGCTAGGCTAATTTGCTGTGCTCTAAAGAAGGGTGAATTAGGTCAGAAGGAGATCCACACTCTTGTAGACAGGCTGCTTCTTGTACACAAGCCAGTTCATTTAAAAAGATAGCTCAAGCATCTTTACAATATGCTGCAGTCTGCAATGCAGTCATGCCCTATGCTACAAGTACAGAACAGAAAGGACAGGGCTTCAAACAGATGCCTGTAGCCCCCTTTTTCTCAAAAAAGCACACAGCAGCATGATTACACCAGTTGTCAGTGCAATGTAAGTGGCATCAAATACATACCTGTCACAAGGTGCTCTCTATATATTGCCTTTTACTGTAGCTTAAATCAAAGCAACATGAGCTAACCCATTATTAGTACAGGCAACTCTCCTCTCTTTTTTTAAAAGAGAAACTTAAAAAAAAAAAAACTAAAAAAAAAAAAAAAACCCCGAAAAAAACAAAAAAAAAAA
>NDXB01009541.1:89868-123653 GCA_002631895.1 Agapornis roseicollis
AAAAAAAAAACCCTGTAAAAACCTACTAAGATTACATGATTAAAAATCTCTCCAGTCAGAAAATACAGATGTTAAGGTTCCAAAAGCAGCATTAACTGAGCCATGCTGCACATATATAGCACCTTCTCTTTCTGATTTATTTTGTCAAAGGCATTTCATAAAATATAGAAGATGTGAAATGTGGCTCAGTTAATGTGGCTGCTAGAATCTTATCATTTATGTTTTCTGACTTCTTAGCTGTGCAACCTTCACATCTTATTAACATAGTTTTTTGCATAGACTGTAGTATGGAATAGTACTTATGTTTTATGTATTGACATATTTTTGATGTTCTGAGATTTTGAATAAGTTTACTATTCTTCATGATGAGAACCAAATAAATAAAGACTACTACCACAAAATAGTCAATCATTTATAAGGAAAAGCAATATCTCTCCTTCCAAAAAAGAACACTTCGATTCCCTTGTCAGAAATTGATGAAAACTACCTCTGCTGTAAACGCTAAATCTATGCCAATATCACAACCATGTCCCACTCCCACCTTCCCCTAAAACCAGCAAACGAACAGAAAGAAAAAATTTGCATGTTTTTAGATGAGCTAAAATTAGTTTCAAGGGAGAGGTAAACAGCTGAGGCTAGAAACAATAGAAAGAAATTTCTTCTACACAAAAGCCTGAGAGTGTTGATTTGCACAGTGCATTACAGTTTGAACTAATGCAACATTTGGTCCTTTCTGCAAATTAAGGGATGAAACTGTGATAATCTCTAGGAAGAGATTTCCACATTGTTATATCCATCCCCTCAGACCAGCACCACAGAAAAGATTGGAAATTTGAAACAGAATTCTTTTTAGGGGAACTATTTTGATACATTGTATTAAAAGGAGTGAGAAATCATAATGCCTATATATATATATACACACACACACAGATACACACTTAAATGATGAGTCAGATAACATCTATTCTTATACTCAGCCTTCCTTTTTTCTTTAAAGTGATCAAAATAATTAACAGGGATCATATAATCTGCTTAAAGTAAAAAACTCTCCATTTTACCAACCAGCATAAGAAAAAGCACATCAGAACTGCCACAACCAATGGGAGGATCCCTATGGTATCTCCAATAGTTGGAGCGCCAGTAAAAAGCTTGTAGGAAACCTCATTTCTCACTGCACTAACAGCATGAAACTCACCTACAAAATGGCAGCCGTTAAAGAAAAATGCAAAAGCCCCTGAGTTTTAATCATATAACAAATACTTCATTGCAGGACACTTCTTCTGCATCTATGAGTGGACTATACAATAGTCTTTGCTCCTCAAGGCCTGTATTTGCTCTTTATTCTCCAGGGAATTGATAACAGTTTTGACCACTATTTCTCAAATGGTGGTTAAAAGAAATTACAATTAAGAAACTACAGACAATAATTTTTCTTCAGACAAGTTCTGCAATGCCATTCAAACCTCCCAAAGCAGGGAACACAAATGAGAGGTATGGGTTGATTTTGAATAGCAGGTAATCTAACAATGAGTAATCCTCCATGTTTATGCATTTATACACAGAGAGACTCCCAACACTTAAATATTGGAGACTGAAAAATCCCTTTGTAAAACATCTTTCCCTCTACATTTCTTCTGGCACACAATCTTGGTAGCTGGAACTAATGCAAACAGTATTCTTCTACTGCAGTACTGATAAAAGCTAGAATGCACAAGCACCCTGTTTAGCATCACTTCCCCAACTTCTTGCACATGACTGAGTTCTCCTTTCTTCCAGGCTCTTTCAAGACAGAAGGGTGCTTTTTAATCGATTCACGTGTCCCTCCAAAGGTATCAATCTCAATGAATACTGTCTTTACCATTCCTAAGTTGGACGCCTTTCACAGCTAAATCATTTGAGATCATTCAAAGCCCTTCTTCTCTTCAGCAAGCCATGCCTTTCTTCTCCTCTCACCCAAAATGGTTCAGTTCTACTGGACTGCTGGCCCTCACAGACCTTTCCCAATGCACGCCCTCTATCCCCAGCAGCTGCTTTTCTTCTTCTTTTATTTTGATTCCACATGTGGAAAGGAACAACCCCAGGTACCAATATGTGTTGGAGGCCATCCTCCAACGGGAAAGCAGCTTGGCAGGGAAGGACCTGGGGGTCCTGATGGATGCCAAGTTGAACATTAGCCAGCTATGTGCCCTTCCCACAAAAAAGAGATAATGGTACCCTTGGTTTCATTAGACAATGTACTGACAGCAGGTCAAGGGAGGGGCTTCCACTCAGCACTGCTGAGGCAACACCTGGAGTCCCACATCCAGTTCTGAGCTCCATGGTAAGAAAGACACGGACATACCGGAAATTGTTCAGCAAAGGGCCACGAAGATGATTAATGGGCAGGTGCACCTCACATAGGAGGAGAGGCTGAGAGAGCTGTCCAAAGAAGAGAAGGTTTAGGGGGATCTCATCAACGTATACAAATACCTGAAGGGACAATGCACAGAGGGCAGAGCCAGGCTCTTTTCTGTGATGCCCAGCAACAGGACCAGAAGTGGTAGGCTCCAACTGAAATACAGGAGGCTCCCTCTGAACATCAGAAAATACTTTTTCACTGTGAAGGTAACGGAGTACTGGGACAGGTTGCCCAGAGCTGTTATGGAGTTCCCACCCCTGGTGATACACGAACACGGTTTGGACATGGTCCTGGGCAACCAGCTCTGTATCACCTTGTGCTGAGCAGGAGAGTTGGACTAGATGACTTCCAGAGGTCCCTTCCAACCTCAAACATTCTGTGATTTAGTGATGTGGAGCTGCTGTAAACACACCAGACAATTTGCCATACTGCAAATTGTGCCTGGTAATTTTGGTGGCCTTCTACAATGGAATTACAGTGTTGCTGGATAAGGGAAGTGCAACTGATACCATCTATCTGGACTTGTTTTTCAGACCAGAAAAGAGGAGGCTCCAGGGAGACCTTATAGCAGCCTTCCAGTATTTAAAGGGGGGCTGCAAGAAAACTGGACACAAGACTTCTTACAAGGGCATGTAGTGACAGGACAAGGGGGAATGGCTTTAAATTGAATGAGGGGAGATCTAGATTAGACATCAGAAGTTCTTCACTGCGAGGGTGGTGAGGCACTGGCACAGGTTGCCCAGAAAAGTTGTGGCTCCCCCATCCCTGGCAATGTTCCACCCCAGACTGGACAGGGCTTTGAGGAACATGTTCTAGTGGAAGCTGTTCCTGCCCATGGCAAGGGGGTTGGAACCAGATGAGCTTTAAGGTCCCTTCCAACTAATTCTATGATTCAATACTCCAATTCACTCTTAGTACAAAGTTAACAGCTATGGGGCACACCCATTTCTAGTGTTTGACAAAGAATCTCTCTGGCCTGGCCCAGACACCTCTGATGAGATTGACACTTTCCAGTTAGCCCCTGCAGCTCTGCCTCTTGGGCCTGGCTGAAACTGTAGAGCAGTAGGTTGCCATTATACACAGGTTGCTATTATACACAGCATACTCCACCAGTACAAATTCTTCACTTTTCCAAGGCATATCACACTTCTAATCATGAAAAACGTGCCATACACATGCAGCAGGAGAACAGATTTACAGCTCCTTGTGTTCTCATTATGGATTTCAATCCCCAAATAGTGTCCACAGCATAGGAGGTCAACACACAAAAGAAAAAGGCATGACCTCCCACAGCTATCATTTAGGTTCAGCAATTTCTGTGACAAATGCAGTCATTTGTACAGTCCAAATTCTGCTAGCTGCTTCTCCTACAGTAGACTCAAAATCATACTTTTAATCTGGACACTAAAAATTCCCCAAAGCAAGGAATCCTGAGGCAGACAGAATGACTGGCTGAACCAACTGGATAAGAAAATTTGATTACATTTCTACCAGCCCAGCATAATTTATTACCTTGACGCATAGCATTAACTGCTCAAGATCAGGATCCCATTCTGTGGTACAGCCCCTCAACACCAACATTCCAGCCAACAGAGGCAGACACTCTGCAGTACTTATGCTTGCTTAGAAAAATAAGAAATATAAAGCACCCTCTATCCAAACCCCTGCTTTAGATGAGCTTCACCAAACAGAATCAGAAATTAAAAAAGAGGAAGATGTAAATCTTTCCTGTGCTGGCTTTTCTTTCCCTATTTGGAACAGATAAAAACCAAGTCAGGCTCATAAATAAGAGTACTTACATAATGGCCTGAATGCTGTATCTTACAACCATAACACAGCTATGATTCCAAATACTGCTGAAAGTATTTCTAAAAGAAAGTTTTCAGGCCCTCTCCCTATAGTCATGGAGTTTATATATTTGATTTACTCCAATTCTATTATTTAATTTGACCTGCTACTTAGCACTGGAAAACATCAAAAGAACCCTGACAGGAACATCAAAGACATCAATCTTATATATTCATGGATGAAACCATATAGTACATTGTAATTTCTTAAAGAATTGCAGTTTTATTATACTCAAAATAAGATCATTATTGTAAATTACTCCTCCAATCAGTTACCACAAATAAGTCTTAGAAACATCTGCTCAGTGTAAGTATGTAAATAACATAATCTAATTCATGTAACATTATCCTTAAAATGGAACAGAAAACGAAACAAGAACCTTTATAGTAATAACATCATTTATCAAAAATGGCCTGTTTCGATTAATTGAAAATAGGCTGCTTAAAATCTTACAAAGAATCAACCAACAAGCTCAGTCATTCATTCATTCCACCGACCTACTAGATATTTCATCAATATTGCAACTAATCTTAACTCAAATATTGTGCACCATCACTTAATCTTTGTAATACCTACTATTCTTTCAAAGCACCCAAGCATCTCCAATACACCCATACAAGTTCCTTCCCTTTCTTGAAAGCTTAAACCATTCCTTCCCCCTGCTCTGCCCCCTTCCCGCCCCAAGTCTGATCATCTGGGGTTATTATCTGAACACCTATTTTGTTAAAGCATTCACAAAACAAATTCTTACACTCACAATAAAATGCTTCCTTCTCATTTATGGCCAGACTGAAGTAATATCTATCTGTACACAAAATTAACACACAAGTGTATAATTGTAGTTTTATGCTCAAGTGCCCCAATTATGCACTTTAAAACACTTTAAAGGATCTATCAGGAACATTGAATACCTCCAAACTGTGAAGTCTAGGGAAGTGTCTTTTGACAAAGCAGCTGCATTACGGGGAAATCTTTCAGTGAAAAACAAAGAAACCAGTCAACTTCCATTTTTTTTACTCCAAGACATCAAGACTGTAAAGAATGGTGGGATCCGTCTTCTGCAGTGCACTTTGCCAACATTGACAAGCAGGAAACTGTTCATTCTGCTTTTGTGCAATAAAGGTGTCCCAGATAGCCTTTGTCTTATAGTGCTAAGCACAGAAGGGGCCCAGAGTTCATCTTGTTTAGAAAGGTGATTAAGGATGTCTGCACCATACATGTGAGGACCCTACACCTTCCTCACTTCACTCCCAAGGTAATTGCAGCTCCCCACACATGCTTCTTGAATGTTATCCTCTGTGCTCTCACTTCTCCTTTACAAAACACTGTTAAGAAGCAGCCTTTCCCAAAAAGGGCTGCAGGAGGTGACTGTCAACACTTTTTTGTTACATAAATAAATCTCTCTGCATGTGTGATGAGGAGAAATCCATCTGGATTCATCTGCCTTTGCACTGAAATGGACTGCAAGTGCTCATACAATTCATTATGCTTTTTCACCTGGATGTGCAATAAACTTACAGATTCTTGCATTGTTTAGTTTATTAGAACAATTTAGAGTGGTGGGGTTTTGTGTGTGTCGTGTCACACACCTCCCCACTAAACTCCAGAGGAGAATAAGAGCAAAATTTTTTTTGTTGCTTCCTATGTCAAACACATACCAAGTTACAGTAAATAAGAGGTGGGGAAATCCGGAATGGTAAAAATAGAAAGCATAACAAGGCGGCAGATGCTTCATTGCATTAAAACAACGTACAAAGAAAGGGCTTCAGGCTGATACGAAGATGGTTAAATAGTGATGCTATGTTAGCAAAGATTTTCCTCAATAAACCCAAAAAATAGACATGGTTAACTTAAAGTAAGAAGGTACAATGCTCTGTGCAACTCATACAGGATTTAGCATGAGGTGTCAGGTGAATGTAGTCATAAATAGCCATGTAGGTTTGTTGACCACCAACAAAGACATGAGAAGAGTCTATTCAGGGGTCACAGTCCTCAAAGAGAGATCACAAGCACCAGGCAGAGCGAGTCAAAATAACAGCTGCTGTTGCAGTTCCCCAGAGGAGCCAACAGAGCGCTAAGCTCTTCCAAAGGTGATGGAAAAAGCACACGTTCTCAGGAGGGAGCTACTCAAAGCTGATCTACAAGGAACTCTCCATGCAGAAACTCTTCCCAGCTCCCCATCAAATCCACTGAGCAGGTTCCTGCCTCACAACTGCCTAGTGCCCACCTCTGCATGCTGGGAGGCTGGAGAAAGAAGGGGTCTCCTGACAGCAGGCATCACAAAAAATAAGACTGTCTCTTCTGGAAAGACAGCAGGACCCACTAGGGACTGTCCACCTTTTATATGATGCTCCAAAAGCTGAAGTACCAAGACAGCTAGTGCACAGCTCCAAATCTGTTGCTCCAGAAATCCCACTGGCTTTTCTCTTTACCCAACCTGCCAGTCCCCTGTCATGGTTTAAACCCAGCTGGTTACCAAATACCACATTAACTCTACTCCAGCCAAAACCAGCACACTCCCATAGCTGGTTTGATCCTCTACCAAGCCATTCCACCAAACTAACATAGCAGAAAGTTAACCAACACCCTCTTCTGCTGGCTTAGTGCAAAGAAACAGTTCAACATGGTCAGATGAACCCAGAGGTGATGTAAGAGAAGCAGCACTGCA
The DNA here is from genome assembly GCA_002631895.1 of Agapornis roseicollis. Classification (NCBI taxonomy): domain Eukaryota; kingdom Metazoa; phylum Chordata; class Aves; order Psittaciformes; family Psittacidae; genus Agapornis; species Agapornis roseicollis. The sequence goes on from NDXB01009541.1 coordinate 96,783, forward strand.
GCTACCAGTTGGGTTGGCTTTGGCCACTGTTGAAATGCAGTCTTTGGTTTTGGTTTTCCTTTGCTCTCCTCACCATGTGAATCCAAATCCACAATTCTCACTTTCCAAAAAAACACCCCATAAATGAAGTAGCTTCCAGCTCTCCAAAAGAGAGTACATGCAGAACCCTCCGAAACAGATACCACAGGAAAGCTCCACAACAAAGCAAAGCTATAAAAGGAGCCTCTCTCCTTGGCTTTCAAGGAGGGCAGTAGCTTTTCAGGTCATCTTAAACTCAAGGCACCTAAATTCTGCCATAAAATTTAGCCCACTTTAAACAGGAAAGCGGTCATTGCAGCTCTCACCCAAAATATCACCCAAGAGAAAAGCAGTGATGTGGGAAGGGGGATGCACACAAAACTCTCTCCCTTTCTTCCTTGCAGGAAGCAGAAACAAATTATTAATGCATTTCAAGGATATATTTCCATGAAAGTAAAGCCTCTTTGTGAATGGGCAATGCCCACTTAGGTGTTTGGGTTTTTTTTTTTTTTAATATTATTAGGTCAGTTATCACTTTTCTATGCCGACAGTTAGATATTTAAGCCTCCCATTTGGTTGGCAGATCGTCCGAGTACCAGTTGTATTTTACAAGCTACAGCATTGTTGAGACATGCGCTTCTAAGATTAAACTAAGCTTCTGATTTTGCAGTTGCATAACCATTTAAAATATTTCAAACAACAGGTCAACATTTCTCAGCACCTGTACGTATCCTCCAGAGCACAGAGTTCACATGTCCTGAAGAACAACGGCAAGCGGCTTTCAAATTTTAAAAGCAGGTATTGTCACTATTTACTTGTCTCCTAAGTATAGAAATCTGATTTTTTGGAGAGTATAAAACTAGGGAGAAAAGCTTAGGAAGCAGCACTGTCTGCTTTGGAGGGAGTATTTGCCCATCTGCCCTTCTGGCCAGAGGTTTAATAGATTTCTATTTTTATAAAGGACATAAGGGGAGGGGGTGGCTCCATCAGTTTTCTACAGAAGCCCAGCTGCCAAACTGGATGTGCCAAAGGGGAATTTTAGGGAATTTTAAAGAGATAACCTCTGCTGAGACTGCAATGTCAGCTTTGTAACCTCATGACTGGAACATGTGCAGTGAATGCTGGATTGAAAAAGCTGTGCTATGGGAGTTAGAAGAAAGAAAAAGGAGAAAACATGAACAGCACGAACTGGGATTATTACTCTGTGATGTGAAGGGGACTGCAGCTTGAAACATTGTTAGTTCACTATGAAAAAAAACATCTATAGAGTAAACTCACTTTGATTTGGGTATTTCTTGATAACCTATGTGCACATCTACCCTCTCAGACCCAATACGGTCTCTGCATTTTATGCTGATGCTGCTGTTCCACTTAGCAGTCCAGCATATTTTAAAACAAAACACAGAGCCAAACTGACCTCTGGTTTAAATGTTCAGCACAGAAACTGGGGACTGAGGGTTGAGCAGGGAAGAGAAACAGGAGCACTGCCAATTAAAAGCAACCAACAATTAAAATCCCCAGTATATAATCTGTGCTTTTTCATTCTAGTTCTTCCTTTGGCTTCTGCTCTATTTCACATCTAGAGGTAAAAAAACCCTAAATCCCCTCGTTTTAAAATTATCAAGACTATTTTATCTATTTTCTGTAAAATTCAAAGAACGACATACAGCATGTGGTACTATTTACTCACCAAGATCACAGTGTTTGAAGAAATTCAGTAAGCTAAAGAAAGCTGCAAAATTTGTCATTCAAAACTAAGATCAACATTCAGAACAGCAAAGATAGCCAAACAACCCACACAAACACAGTAGCCACAAATACCTTCAAAAACCTATAAAAATGTACCACTGAGGAACAGTATACAACTTGGGGATTAAAAAGGTGAAATTAGTGATTTTTACTTAAGACAAATAAATTTCTATACTGTATTACAAATAAGGGAAGTCCATTTTGTGTAATACCCCATTACAAAACACTTCCAACATCCACCTGTTTTCTTCCTCTCCTCACATATAGTATCACACTTGCAAAACCTATTCCTTTTACTACATTTAAAATTGATAGGAAAAGATTATGTCATCACATTTCACCTCTAAGAGAGGCAGTAATAAATACTCTTTTGCAGTGAACGCAGGAATGCTTTATGATAAAATATAACAGCTCTTTAAAAAGAAACATTTCAAAGTAACAGAAATGTTAGAAAGGTAAAATAAATTAATAGTCCATGTTGTTAAAAGCAATCTACAAATCTTTATAATCCAATTCTCTCAACAGCTCCAATATGTGGTGAGTGTCATTAAATTGTCAATCTAAGGGACGAACTTGCTTTCAAACTTAAAGATGTATGTTCTGTTTAGCCTGGAAATTTGTGAGTGTTTAAAGAAACATAGTTTTTAACATTTTCAGTTAGTGGTGGTTTTTCTGGCAAGTTGGGGCTTGGATTTTTAGAAGGCAGCAGTCAACTGAGGACCCTTAAAACCAGTAAATGTTATAACCTCACACTGTAAGTTATACAAGGCATACACTACTAGGTGCTATTTTAAACTAAATAGTAGTTTGTTTCACTGTTGCTTGTTCTTTCTGGGACACGCTTTATTGAGGACCTGCTTCTTTGGAGAAAGACAAGCTGATACACTCCAGTGTATCTCTGTGTCTCTCCAGAAGGCATCTAATCAAATAATTAGCATCCAATGTAACCGTTCTGTGCATCAGAGAAAATCCTAGAGAAGCACCTGCTTAAAAGCATTGCCTCTTCTACTTTGTTGCCTGTTGATCTGCAAATAATCTTATTTCATTCTCATCAAAAAGAAAACAACTTGCTACATTGCAAGTGGCTCTTCCACTGCCTTGCAGTAAGAAAAGCTTTGTAAAGTCAGACAATTCCTGCTCTATCAAGTTAAAAAAAAAGAAAGAAAAAAAATAGTATTTCTATGATGTATTGTAAATCTTTACCTGCCTCAACTGGGAGGTAGGTTTTTATGCCTTTCAAAATTTATTATGTCTGCCTGACTGTGCTTTCCTAAAGATCCCCTTCAGCTTCTGTTCCAACTAGCAAGTGGAAACTCTCTCAAGTGCAGTAATACAAAAGGAGTAGGAAAGAAATTCAGCACATGAACAGGGTAGACACACAATGCAGCACAGAGCTTTGCAAAGCCCTACAAAGCCCATTACAGCTGGATTCATGAAACACATGAATTCAAAGTACTTGCTATATAGGTCTTATAATTTATTAAAGTTTGTATTAGAAATGAAACCATGAAGTCGGTCCCAGTTGAAATGCACATGTTTCCAAATAAGCCCTACAAAACTCAGCAAAATCTTCAACCTTTTCTATATGTCTTTCCCAACCACATCCTTATTTATCTCCATTACGTTACTCAGATTCCAACTCCACAAATTGCATTTTTAAGTTTTCATCATATGAGTAGAGCCACTGAGCTTAACAGGACCAATGCTACCAGTGTAACCAGAGATGTACACATGAACGTATGAGCTGAGGGATTTATCCTGCAATACCCTTTGGGCAAGGAATATGGATCTGTCGATGACTCACAAAGGAGCAGGTAATTTTGCAAACAGAAAATAAATATTTCTGGTTTAAAATTTTCGTAGATCATGAACGTAAAACATAACCCCACTGTTACACTATTACAGCAAGCCCAAAGAGGACAGCAGAAAACCCAGAAAAAGCTTTGCAATGCATCAGATTAGCAGGATCTCCACAAACTTTTTGTCTGATAATGACAGTCAGGAAAAGTACTACACAACCTATGATACAAGAAGTTTGTGATTAACTGGCAAGACTAAGCAGGAACTAATTTTCCCTGCTAGCCATTCTCGGGTGTCAAAAGCAAAGGAGTTTCAATAAAATAAGAACAGACTATACTACTTCTAAAAAAGAAATAAAAGGAAAAAAAAAAAAACCAGATGCAAAAAAAAACAAAACCAGTTTCAACTATACTAACCATCCATTCCTTCCATTTTTCCTATTGTTAAGTTTATTCAGTTGATAAATAAGGGGGAAAACAACACATAGAGAGACACTATCAAACTCACTATCAGAGAACCAAGCAGTGATTAATCTGACAATGAATTTTTCTCTGATATTTCGATATACATACCACCATAGACATGCAACGCTACTTCCAGGCTTGAACAATAAATTCATCCTTTGTGTGCAGAAAGAGCAGCAAATTTTCCGGTAATATAAGGGTGCAGGAGAACCTTGATAATTTTAATTACTGAGAAACTTGTCTTGGATTTCTAAACTCAACCAATGACAAGGTACACAAAGCAAGTAAGATATCCAGAAACAGAAGCCAAGGCTATTTGCGCAAAATTATACCTTACTAATACATCAGGATTGCAGCGTTTGGTTTCACTCCCAAGCATTAGCAAGCATATTTCACTAAGTTTTATAAGATGGATTGATTATTACCATGACATTTCAACCACAGGCAGAAAAAGTAAGGTTACACTACAGTAGAAACATGCTACCAGTTTGACAGTGTGATTTTGAAGGAAACATACCAAGTTTATAGTAACAGGGTTTTTTCATGAGCTGAAAACAGTTTTATTCCCTTAAGTCAAATAACATTTATGTTTGAATTATGTATCTGTAATGCACACCCTGCCAAAAAAAGGGAGACATAAAGCAAAACCATGACTTTACAGACATGGCTTTACCATCACACAGTGTTGCTTTATAAACAACGCTGAAGCAAACAGAATCTGCATGTAAATAACATTTCTGATATTTACTGTTAAATACCTTGACAGAACCAAACAGCAGCAAAACATTGCTTTTTATAAAAATATCTCTGCTTTTAAACATATAAACAAAATATTTATTTTTGCAACCACCAACGCAGGCGGCTGACTTGTGAGCGGGCTGTGAGTACACATCTACAAGTAACGGGGGAGAACAAAAAGAGGGCAGTGGGAAAAAAAAAGACACAAGTGAGCTTTCGCACTATTGACAAGGCTTATAATCCAGAAAAATCTGCCGTGTGAGCCAAGGCACGGCAAGATAGCGTTTAGGCACATTGAGGAGAAATGCTTGTAAATTCCACTGGTCCAATGAACAGAGACACAGTTTTCATAATTTTATCATTGTGTTCCACGGCTGAGCGGCTGTCAGGCCAATGGCAAGGCACAGGTTCCCATTTGAATGACATATGGGTTCACCCAACCAGAGAGATGTTAGAACATTAAATACCACAAACAGACAGGACAAGAATACAAAAAGCCAAATTAGTGCTCGTGCAACGGCACGCTCCGGCAGGGACCTGGCTGCTCCCGCCCAGCGCCTCTGCCAGGTCCCCAGCATCAGGAAAACCATGTCCTCTGGATAACAGCCTCTCACCTCATAAAACTGAAAGACATGCTCAAAAATTATACTTCAAAGGGCGGCGGAAAAATAAGAAAAAGCATGTTTTTAACACACTAGGAAATGTAGACTTAGGTATGTGGGGAGAGAAGCGAGCAGGAATTACACCTTTTCCCACAGTAATTCTAAAAAGTGCCATGGAAAATACATTTTACCTTTGTGGAAAGCTGCTCTTCAGACAGAAGTGTTTAACATGTTATATAAACATGTTATGCAGTGAAATGTAAAACACAGGGGGATTTTCATCACATTTATTGCATTTGTTAGCCAAAAGGTAGTAGTCTTGTAATCACCAGTGCTGCTGCTGTAAAACACCTCAGTAATATTAACAAAAAAAAAGCGTGTTCAGCCAGGCTTAAGGGAGAAAGATTATATTGAACAACTTGGGCCTAAACAACGCAACAAAACCAAATAAAACCTTCAAAGAACTGCAGATGAGTGCACACCAAGAGGGCATAGGGCTGATTTCAACTGGGAATTCACCATCTTTTGAAATCCCTTTTTGTGAACAAACCAAGCCCAAGCCACATAAATTACCAGATGCTGCTTAAGACATGAGCTGTCCCCTCCCTGTGCAAGGCAATGGAGCAGCACAAGCCACACAATGACACCTGTCCTCAGGAAAGGCTTGGAATTTGGAAGAATTGCATTAGCAGTTTTCAGGCTTTGGTCAACAAATACAAGTCAAGAAGATCACCATCATCACATATAACAAACACTGCCCCTCCAAAGCATGGTTTGCAAAAGCAAAGAGTGAGCCACACCAAGGCTGTCTAACAGACCCTGCCGGCTAACAGGCAACCTCTTGGGTGAGGAGGAGTGGGCACCCTCACCCCTGCACCCAGTCAGCTGCAGCCTCCACATAGCTCCTACCAACTCAGGGATGTGCTAGAGATGGGGCCTTCCGCTGACTGCCAGAGAATTATTCTTCTCAATCTTTCTGTGCTCTATTTTCACCCTGCGTACCTCTCTAGGCATGGTCTCTTCAGATTTATTTTACAATACCAGGATCCTTTCCTGTTTGTACTGCATTTTTCCTCCTTTCCTTTGTTTGACCCTTTCAGTACTACCACTTATCATTGTGTCTATGCAGAAGACTTGGGAGACCTCACTAGGATCTCCAACATTCCCAAACAATACACTGAAATTATCAGGAGGGAAGATTATCAAGGGTCCTGATTACTTACTGCAACTCAGATGTCAGTGACAGTCCCTTCCCAATCAAGAAAAACTACCCAACAAGAGCAGCAATCCACAATAATCTTCATTAAAAGTTATTTAGTCACACACCATTTATTTTTCAAGTAGCTGAATTTGTACTTTACTGGCAAAAAAGTTGGTTTATTTTTTCTTGGAGGGTAGGGGGGACACACATCACTTTTCAGGCCAACAAAAAGCTGTTAGTGAAAAGAAAGAAAAAGTGGAAGATAGTGGTATTGTGCTGAAATTTTTAAGAAAAGGAATGGGTTTGTTGTTGTTTTTCCTATCTCACACACGTCACCTGGTAGATACCAGTAGACTGTATGAGAGATTAAGCTTGCTCCAAGGCTTATCCCAGCAATTTGTTCTGTCTGAGAACACCATAATCCAGCAGAACTTTCACCTGAACATATGCAATGCAACTACTACCCTCCCACCTTGTATTTTGTAGTTAATTACTAATAACCTATTCCAGGACTATGTACACCAAAATACTGAAATAAAGCCCCCCTGACTCAGGAAAACCCCAAAACAAATCCATTTAATTATTTCCCTAATTGCTCTTCATACAAGCAAGCAGTATGCTACCTGAAAGGCTAAGATGAAGAATGAATGGGCCAAAAACTATTAGATTTATTCCTTAGTTATTTTAATAACTAACAATAGAAAATTATTTCAAAGCTACTAATACACACAGAGAGCAGCGCTGGCAAAACACAAGAAAAGTGTATATGAAGCCAAATTGTCAGTGATGTCCTTAAAATACTGTCTTTAGAGAATGTATCTCATACCCTCTAGGCTAATCCATTCCCATGCTCTGTGTTGGAAGATGATACTCATATTAAAAGATCCATCAAAGCCTGCTCTACCTCAGACAAGGAGAAAGAAGGCAGCACAGCTAATGGAGAGAAACCCTCCAAGCTGTAGGCAGAGCATCTCTGCCCTTGCCATTATCTCTCCCTATTCTTCCATGCTAAGGGGAGCTAGCAAACCAAGACAGAATGTCCAATTCAAAAACATAGGAGCTTTCAAAAAAGCTTAGGAAATGAGATGAGTAAAACTGAAGATTAATAGGCTCTTCAGAACCCATCAAAGGGGGGTCGGAAAGAGGGGAGAGGGATGACTAGAACTGATGTCTAGGACATCAAAATACATCTGCATAACTCTTCTTTCTTAGAAGTTAAAATTTTTCATTATATGGATGCAGATTTTAATGCAAAAACTCCTGAGGGTCAGTCTGGGGTCTTGTCTTCAAGCAACATGCAGTACCAGAGCATGGCAGAAATTATTAAGAGTATTTTTGGAAGTTTGCAACTCAGAATGAAAAACAATTTTCACACATACATGGGAAAAAGGGGGGGGAGGGGGGGAATCAAAGTCTGTCACAAACAGAAAACCAAAAAAGTTACAAAATTTGAATATTTAGATTTGACTACAGCTGCCAAGAACAGACAAGTTATAGCTTACAAATGCGAAAAAAAACCCAACCCACAACCCAAGGAAACACTGAAAATAAAAACATTTGGGGGGGGGAATCAAGCCCACAGAACTTTTCAAATACCCCTACCCACCTCCCCACTATTTCTTTTGAAATCAGTTTTCTTTCAAAGATACTATGACAGAAATTCACTACCTGACAGAAAACTACTCTCACCACATATTTCAGCAGCTTACAAGTATCCTAACTAACACACTGCAGTGTACTGTCCTACTTTGGTTAAGTATGGAAAAGTACACTCAAACGTAATAAGCACTCATTAATAAATAAAACAAAATTAATATGGACTTATAACAGGCTTACGCAGCATGAAGACAAGTATACTGAGTTAAATGTATAAATATTACTATAGTTTGTTTAATGTAGTGTTCATAAATCTATAGGCATCTCTAGGCAGATACACACTAAAGTGAGTCCAAGTGGAACATAATGTTCTTGGACATTAGGATAATTTTAACATAGAAAAATACTCTCCCCATCTACAGTACTCCAAAACACTGACATACCTTTTTGAACTCTTTTTCTCTAGAACACAAGCAACTAGACATCAATAAAATGAACAAATAATTCTCAAAAAGTTAATGAAAATGCAGTTATAGTTTCACTAAATTGACTGGTATCCTCTCTTTCCAAAATTACCCTGAAAACAAAGACACCAGAGACTTGAACAGCACTGGAAACGTTTTCAGGTCAGAAAGTAACATAGCTTGAATGCTTAATGTTTGGGCTGCACAGCTTGAGGGTTTCTCAAGATAGGACTTCAACCAAACCCGGAGTTCCAAGGGGAATGAAGCCTCACATACTGCATCTCACACCCAGGGCACCAAAGCCCCTGCCTGAATTATCATCTGAACTCCCGCAATAGATAAATACGGCTCATCTAACACTCACCAGCACACACTTAAAATCCAGAAGAATTTCTTTTTCAAGTTTTGAGGACAGTATCTGAAATTCACACCCCCCTTCTACTCCCTGACCCAATTTATGTAATGGAGGGAAATGGTAAGAGCTCTACCATTGTGACCAGCTGTAGAAATGAAGAGCTGTCCCCATCGTTCATCTAGCTAACAAAGACAACAAAGTCAGGATTGCATTCACTCCACCTTCAGTGCTTTTTTAACTGATGACTGAGCAGTACTTAATGGAGTGACAGAAAGAGAATGACTGGAGAAGGGGTGGCCAGAGGGGAAGCACATTAACAAGGTAATAATGCATACACTTCAAAAATATTTTGTTCGTTTATCATAAACTTCAGTATTCAGTTATAAAGCTGCTTCTAGATTAAGGGTATACTTGGAAAAACGCTTTGTATTTCTGCTTTCAAAGCCAAAAAGACAAACAGCAAAGTTCCATAGGAAGATAAATTAAGTCTTAGGCATTCACCCAGAATAAGAATGTTTCAAGTATTAGGATGTAAAACTGCACTGAAAATACAGGCTAGGCAGAAAGTTAGTGATAGTTTGATAGACCCGATTAAAAAATCCACATGGATAGATGGCAGTTATTGCCATCTATTATTCTATTATTCTATCTGTTATCGCAAGGCTTGGATAGGATTGTTTTAATTAATGTTCTACCTAAACTCTTCAACAGCTACTAATTACCACTGAGAACTACCAGTTATATCTGCAGATTAAACACATCTCCCCCACCTCAAAGACCCAATTTTAGAAGCTACAACAAATTATTTGTTATACTGTTTATGGTACCATAGAAACCTCTACATCCTTTTAAATTTGCTGTAAGATCCTTTGATGTAGGCCCTTTAAAAAAACTTGTTGAACAGATACGCACAAAACAACTGCATGTTTGCTGTATCCCAACAGGAGAGTGTGAAAAAATGTCATTATACAACATAACTTTACAGCAAAATTAGAGTAATCCCTGTATTTGATGCAAGCTTCAAACTGGCTTAAATCCTGTAGCTTTCTCTTTGTTTCTGAATACACTTAGGAATAGAGAAATAAGAAAGACCTTGTCTTGAAGATGCAATTTTTTTGTAGATTGATGTATTCTCTTTTAAAGGGATATAATATTACAATCCCTCACAGGTGAGATAGTGGGTTTAATATCTAAAGGAAAGTACATATTTGTCTTTATGTCAATCTACATGAAAGAAAAATCACTGGCAAAGTAACAATAAAATACATGCACTGCAAGGATCCATCTACATTTCTATTTTGTAGCTCAGATTTGACATATTATTTGCCATACTCAAAAATGTAGTATTTCTGTATGCACACACATAAATCTTGACAAAAAGATCTTATTTCAGTCAGGCTGATCCTATTTTAAAATTTATTTAATACTCAGCTATAAAAGGCAAATACTATTTTATAATTGAAAAGGACATCACAGTTGAGAAATATTCCTGATTGAAAACACTGTCTGGATGGATAAGAGAAAAATCTTACTGCCTTTCCTTTAAAAATCAATAGGATAAGACAGGTATGTGCAGAGTTTGGAAAAACTAATAAACAAATTGCAACAAGAACAAAAGTCGTACCAGCTTCCCACACATTCACTTTAAATCTCAATCATGTTTTTCCCCACAGAATTGTGAATTTAATAGAAACCACACTGTGCACATCTATGAGGTGATTTAGTTAAGAAGTTTTATAACTGTTTAAAGATACCCACAGATTTCAGTAAGCAGTTATACAGGCTTGCAGTTTAAAAGAAAAGAAAAAAGTGAAAATTCTAGTACAGAATCTCAATTTTTTATTTCATCTATTCTCCCACAAGACAGAATTTCTCATTTTATACTGCTTAACTGGGAAACTCAATGAGAATGTATTGGTTATAATACAGCCAAAACAACAGTATTGTAGAACTATATGCTACCTCTCCTCTATGAAACAGTGAAGAACAAAAGAAATGAATTTAAAACCAATCAAACCTTGTACAGCAATCATGATCAAAAAATTACTATTAGCACAGCTATAACACTTGAGACAAAATTTTAACAACATTTGCTTTCTCCATCTGTCTTTTTTGAAGACTTAATTCATCAGTGAGTCAGATTTTGGACAGATTTTGATGTGATGCCATTTAAAAAGAAAGAGAAATAAAAAGTAGGAAAAGATTTTATGAAATAAATTCTGCCACAATCCAAGGCAGATCTGGAATATGACAACAAATTCATGTCAAATAACAGTCTGCCTGATGTTTAGATTGTCAAGGCTTATTTAGGAGATGTGAAGAAAAATAATTAAGTTTTCCAAACAGTCTTAAGGAACTTAGATTCTAGTACATGTAACATAAGCAAATTGATAGATACATTAATTTAATGAAACAACTCTGTGTTTACCTATTGCTGTTATGCGCAGAGAAGCAATCATATGCTGGTAGCAGATCTGTGTTGTTAGAGTGATTTCTGCAGATTTTTTCTTCCATGTACAAAAGGGATGTCTACAAAGACAGCAGCAATAGGGACAACTGGTAGGGTTTTTACTCTGGTTATTTACCTTTGTCATCAGTGTTACACACATTCTTCTCTCTACCAGAACTAAGGAGAAAAAAAAAAAAACAACCCAACATTTCAAAGAGCAGGATGAAGCAGACAGCATTTTGGTGAGCGGATCTCCTGCAGAGAGACCAAGTTCATAAGGTGGTAAGAGTGCGCTGACAACACATTCTCTTTACAAAAGAAAAAAGATTTATTAGTCTGTCTATTAGCGCCTACCCAAACAATGCTTTTCTAACAAGCTGCCAAAACATGCCAAATTAAATCCAAAACTTCTTGTGCAGTGACCTCATTACTTCTCACAAATGGGACTGTCGAAGAAAAATCCTATGCTAATGTATTTTGTAATAGTTACCAGTCAGTTGTCATCCTTCTAATACATCTGGTTTGAGAAGTCAGACAAACCATCTTGACAAAACGCTGTTCTTAACCAGAAGAAAATACTGGAAACTTATCAATTTCTTTCAGAGATTTATTAGGTCTGGGATGGAACAGAGGACAGAGGAGCTGGACAGAGGAGCACCAGGCATCACCATACAGCTTTGGCAGACCCAGCTAGAGCCACCAAAATGCCTTGTTCAAGGACAGGACCCTTAATTAGCAAATTACTGCTTATTTTCAAATTATCCTGACTGTGGCAAAGCAGCAAAGCAAGCCAATCCAACTGCTAAGTGCCAGAGATTCACCCTCCTCCCGGCACACACTCCTTACTTTTTTTTGTACAGCCCCGGCACCAGCCTGGCCCTGAGCTGGGCCATTTCAGTGCATTAAACCAGGAAACTAAACCTCCTAGTTTAAACCTCCTCCTACGAAAAACAGAAAGGAAAGTCTCCCTCCCATTCAGTGAAGCCTCACTAAAATGAACAAGGCACTGTACTGATAAACAGGGAAAGCAGGAGACCCAAACTGAATGGGCATGCCACAAATAACGGAAAACTGTCTAAAATTAAGGGAGTAATTTCCCCTATCTCCTTTATTCTGGCTCAGATTTGCAACACCAGCAAAATACCATGTAACAACGATGTGATTGATGCATGCTGTATTTTGCATCACATAAAGCATAAAAAGCATAAGAAAATCTCAGAAGCATAAATACCACTCTGGCATTCAAAAGACATTAAATACATATATATGCATCTATACTTAACACAGACATCCTCACTGAATTTTGTTAGCAATTAGTTGTTCATCTGAAAACATTAAGCAATTCATAACAATATACAAAATATATTGGTGAAGCTGACAGATATTATCACCTCAGTAGAGACAGCATATTAAATCTTCATTTCAAACCTACGACAGCACTATGAAGCCCACCACTTATTCTCAGCACTTTGGAACGAACTCTCTCTTTACAGAATTACGTTTTGCCTGTTTATCTTTTCCTACCAATTTAGTTTGCTGAGTATTTTTCCCATTTCCTTTCTTCCAAATACACTGTAACGTGTCTAGCACACTGCAGGTTTTTTAAGCACTTGGGTAGTCAATGCACATATATAATCCAGTTTTCAAAGTCATAACGTGCCTTGAGGGATGTGAAAGGTGTTAGGAAAAATAAATAAGGCAGCAAGAGTTTTTGGTTCAGCCAACCAGTCTAAAGTTACATTTTTCTAAGTACTTGTACGTACAGGCTTTAAAGTATGTGTTAAAAGCACAGAAACAATAAAGAATTTGTAGTTTTTCTGTAAGCCATGAAAACCTCTGCAGTTCCCTGGTGTACATGCAGAGGGTAAAGGATGAGGAAGAAAGACGGTCACCTTCTCACTACTAACTGGATCTGGATTTCAGCCTACTTAAGCTCTTCAATAACAACTTACTTCAGTGGCTAAACCAAACCCAATATTTAACAATCTCAACAAAATTATACCAAAACTTGCTGAAACCACTAACAGAGAAAAGACAAAAAATTACCTGAAAGTTCAAGACCATACAAATTATTCTTTAAACCCTGGTCATTAGGATATTGCCAGCACTCTTCAGATATAAAAGTCACACATTTGGTCAATTTGAGCCCTGCTCTAGATGGTTATAAAACCAAACAATAGTGGTTTTCATGCTTTTTCCTGGTTTGTATTTCAGGGACAGTGTTCTGAAAGAGACTACTGTCTTGTAAGTGAAACATCTCCAAAACAACCCAAAACAGTTGCACAAAACAAAGAGGGATGAAGGAGAAAGACAAGCTTAGATGTTTAAAATATTGACATTACTAAGGATATCAAGGTAAAAAACTGAAGGGATGAACTGAAGGTATGCTCAGTGCTCAAAGCACATTTCTGAAATACAAGATAACAATTTGTCAGAGAACATCTTCTCTTCATCTCCCTCAGAGGGTTGTAAGATTATTAATCTTCAGAGCACAAAACACTGCAAAACTACAATTCCCGATGTGCCCTACAGCTCATTCAATTACCACAAGTACATGAGTCCTTGCTAAGAGGAGGTGGATTGCTTTTAAGAAAACATAAACCTAGCTCTGCTGCGCAGTCCCCAGCTTGTAGTGGCTGTGCATGTACTTTTCCCATGCTCTATTCCTCTTGCAGAAAAAGGGAATTAACCAACTGAAAGGCACTGAACAATTTCTTGGTTTCCTGTGAAAGAACAATCTCAAGGTGATACTGCAAATACATAACTGGCTTTGGAATGGACTTTAGCAATGCATTCAACAGCAACCTCAGAGCAAAAGGGTGTTACTCGGCTCCCACTATACCCCAAAATCCTTCAGCTGACCAACAGAAGAAAGAAAAACTCAGACTCAGGTAATGAAGTAACACCTGTCAGCAGAAACAAAACTTCCTGGTGTAGCTCAGAAAATAGGACCAAACCAGGACAAACCCACATTTCTCCCCTCCAAGTTAACAATCATATGCATGATTCAGCACTTCGGAGCCACGGAACAGCTTTTACAGGCAGGGAATTGTCACATGCTGTAAAAGAAAGCATGCACGTGGTACACACAAGCATGCACACACATGGGTGACACCACGGAGACATGTGAACCCTTTCCAGACTTTAGGTCACAGCTATCACCATGGTTTCATACAACACATTACAGTTATGACTAACAGAGCGCAACTTCAGTTGAAGCATCCCTGGTGCATGGTTATTCCAGAAGTTTAAATGGGGAAGAAAAAGGGTGTGATAGCTGGGGCAAAATATTTCACCTCCACCATATGGTTTGGTTGAGCTTCGTGACCTCAGCTCTGTCCCACTGCCTGGCTCCTCAATCCCACGCATGTGAAGGAGTGCATTGATGGATGGAGCAGAGGGACACCTGCATCACATAAGCACAAGAGGCTTTGGCAACACCAACCTGCCACTAAAGCCTCCGTGGTGTCCAGCAGCACTACAGAAGATACCTTAGTCACCAATGAAAGCAAAGATCCCCCTAATGTAAGCCACAAAAATGCACAAACTATCATGAAAAACTAATTACATTTATTGCATCCACTACTTCAGAAGCAGAAATAACAATCCCCACATTATGCAGAAGACCACTGTCACTGTCTGAAGAAGTGTATGAGAAGATGGCTTGGGAGGCACACTGAGGACCCACCTGCTACCCCATGGAGAGGACATGGGGTCTCACCCAGAGGGCAGTCAGCAGACGCCTGTTCCACCAGAGCCCCAGCGGGTCAAAACAAGGTAGATAACAAATTCTACCTTACAGAAGATACAAACACTTGGAATTTGGTGCCTGTGCCAGCACATATCCCATTTCTCACTACAGAATTAACCAGCAGGGAGGGGGCAGATGACATGCACCCAATTTACTGCCTGGTACTGCAAGACCATTAATTTATCTTACAGCTATTTTATTGGCACAACCCCCGCTCTCTAATGGCGCTCTTTTCCTGACTATGAGAAATTATTGGGCAGTTTGTGCTAACTGCTTTCCTGTCATGTTTCATTTCCAAACACCATCTTCTGTCAGTTTATTCCCATTCAACTCAAAGTGACTGTCAATGTGAATACAGACGATCTGTTCATTTTTATAATCCTCTAATTTTGAGAGTAGTTTCTACCTCCCCTAGTCCTTGAACTTAAAAGACTAAAAACCCAAGGAAAAATAATATAAACAACTAAACAACCACCAAAACACTAGTAGAGTAAACCTCAGCCTTACAGAAAATATATTCCGCACATGCCATTGACACATTTAGATGTCACTCTGAGAAAAGAGAATTGTGGGAAATGGAAAAAAAATAACCAAAGGAAAATAAAACACAGACTCCAACCTCAAATCCACCTCCCCACCCGTTTTATCTGTCTAAAAACATTTTACACCATAAATAGGCACACTACGTATTTCTATTCCTGCTTATTGTACTACATTTTAGCATTTAACCAAAAGGAAAGGCCCTTCTTGATGGGCTGATTCTTCACCTCCCAGCACCCACAAACTTGCATCTGCACTGGGAACACTCTGAAAAGGCAGCAAAATCCTGTAAAGACTGGGGGGAGGCACGGGAGGGTTAAAAAGAAAATAAGGAATCCCTGGAAGTGGTCCTGCAGTGCAATTACGTAACTCGATATCAAAGGTGCGAAAGCTAGAATGAAAATATTTGATGTGACAGCTCTTCACCTCAGTTGTAGCATGCCCTATCTAAATAGCAGGAGAGCAGATGGTAATTTTCAAGCACATTTAGACCGGAATGCAAACGATACTTAAAAATAAATACATAAATAAACAAATAACAGCACACATGGAATAAATAAAGCGAAGTGTGTGTAGGGGGAGAGAATGTCTTACGAGGCTAACCAACATAGCTGGGAAAAAAAAACCACCACCACACAAATTTACAGTCGCACAAGCTCTTCTTCAGATCTGACATTTACAATTTATTTCTAAGCTAAACCACCAAATTGTGGAGCAATACAAAGATGCATGCACTTGCCCTGGCTAAAGCTTTGAAGTTCATTGGTATTAAATGCGCAGCCCATTAAGCTGTGAAAACTCTGTCCTGTCAGATGAAGCAGCTTTTGAATACCTGTTTTGAAAAATTTAAGTGAATAAGCAGACTGCATAGAATTTGTTCAAACACCCATCAAACCTAGAGTGTTTATGTAACATCACATACACCCTCAAATTCCAAATTATTTTGAATATAAGATGCAATAAATCATTTTAATATTAATAAAGACTGGTTTAAAAATGCTGCTTGCTCCATAGAAAGTTCTGCATAGTTTTCCAACTGTCCAATCAAATAAATCAGTATCTGGGGTCATGGCAGAGGTGGATTTGTGAGTTATACATGGTCTGCATTTAATTGTCATAGCAAATCCTACATCTATTGCATCACTACAGCTGACAGAGCCAAGAACAGTGTCGTTACTAAGAGTGGTGCCCTACCACTGCTCAGGAATCTATGCAGTCAGGATGTTTCTGAATCTGGAAATAGATACACCAACATATATACGCATGAATATATCTAATATATCTATGCACAGGTGTGGGTGTATATATATATATATACACACACATATATATGGGCGTGTATATATTACGTCAAAGACAAAATTTAACAAACCTAGGACAAGATGAAGAGAAAGCACAGAAATACATGGTAAATTATATACTACCAGTATGGCTGGTGGAAGGGGATGCCCAAAAACATCTTTCCCCATTCTCCTCATCTATAGAGTAGGCCAAGATGTTTTTCTGCTGGTCATCTCTTTAGGATTGTCACCCATTCTAAAAGGTGACTAAATGACAACCTATCACTGACAGCTAAATTAAAACCACTATGCATTTTAGGCTTAAGCTACTGTGCTCCCAAGGAAAAATAATTTGCCCGCTAAACTAAACAGAACTTCCACAACTGCTTTTACATAATACTATTCCAACAAACTACACACATACACATGCCCACTCCAGTAGACTGATTTTCCACAGCTACAGTAATATACTATGTCAGTAAACTGTGAAAGAAAATATAGAACTAACTGCGCCCACATATGCCACTGAACACTCTTACCTCAATAATCCTGACGTTAATTACTGTAAAGCCTTGATGCTTCATCCAGAGCAACAGCACCCAAAATTAACTATTACCTCTGCCTGCATAGCTATGTATCTCAATAATGGCCCTTTCAGTTCATGTCATAGTCACCGCAACCTTCCTCTCTGGTGCTGTCACACCAGTTTTGTTAGCCCACTGTCCAAACTTCTGCAGATATCTACTTGACTCTCTGCATTGGCCATATCATCCACTGTGCATATCTGTTGGCTTCTGCTCCCCCTGCTCATCCTCATTTTTTAAATGCTTTCCCTGCTCATCTCAAGACCTTCTCCTATGATGCTACCATCTTAAGGATAAATTCACATTAAATATATGAAGCCCCTGCTACTAAGAAAATTAATCTAGAACCCTCATGCAGGGCAGTTTCTCATGATGGCAAGAAGGCACATTTTGACCTGATGTTGAAAAGCAAAGACTTCAAGACCAGACTTTATTAAGTGGGAGGGGAGGGAGAGTGTCAAAGTGCCAAGATAAAAGCAATTAATTGTCGCATTTACAGCATAAGTGTTTCCACCTGATGTGTAAAAGCACATTTGCTCAAAGCATGCTAGAACCCCAGCACATTCAAAACTTGGATTTCACTTCCATATTTTGCAAAAACTGCACTTCTGCTCAACAAACACTCTTTGGATAAAGCGCTACTAATATGCAGCACCAGGTAGGCATTTTATCATTTATTTGCAAGTATCATGAATTTTATAATAAATTAGCATAACAGTTCAGCAGCAGAGTCAAAATTTGTACCCAAGCACCCTAATTATCGGGATTCTTTCTATATTCCAACTGTAACGTGTTATCTCATTTGCTCATTAGTATGTAGCAGACATGCATTACTGAAAGCTCACACAACTGAAATTATCATAAACATATAACTACAGCCACATTTTTATTAGGCCTACAGAAATTTGAAAGAAAACTGAACTATTTAAAGCAAAACTTACATATAAAATTTCAATAAATTGTGAATTAAGTTTAATTTATTCTCAAAAGTACCCCAAAAAGGTCTCAAGTGAAGATTTATATCTTATATAAAAATTAGTAATAGCTGTCTACTCCCTGTCTAGAAGAACTAGAGGTTATTATCTGAAATAACTGGAGTATATTGTAACATAGCTCCCAGGCATTAAAAAATATAAAGCCATTTTTCAGCTATTAATAGAGCCAGACTAAACTGATATGATTAAGTGACAGTTTAATCTACTGTATAGTTTTATGAATTTGTTTAACTTGCTTCCTTGTGGAAAGTAAACTGTTAATCAAACAGTATTAAAACCCTTAATCCCAAAGCATGCCAAGACAGAGAAGAACAGATACAGAGGAGTGCTTAGGATGCATATACTTGCACACATTCTCACATGGAAATTTGGTAAACTTAACTTTTCTTTATTTGTAATGTTTTTGATTTCACAATAAGCAGTGAGAATCAAGACAGATGGCTAACCACTATAAAATGGAAAAAAAAATAAAATCTCCAAAAATCCCTCATATAAACACAGTAAACCCTGTAAGCTCACACCTGACCTATTTCCTCCGAGAAACTCTGAATAATCTACAGTGGGACACGTTTGGGAAAGAAAAAGAACAGCACAAAGAACTAAGAGCTTCAGAGTTTAAACGGGCTTTACAAAACTGGACCAAGTCAAATTTAGGTGGAAAAATTGTGTATACCCCATTCCCCTGAGTCTCCTGTTCAGACATCTTCCCTGTAAGCTACAATTAATTAGTGCTTCTGCAGCCATGTCTGCCCATGTTGTGGAGACCATGGCAGCCCACAGACCAGCCTGCCATTTTTTTCTGGAGGACGTAGGTAATTGTCCTGCTCGTGATTCCAAGCAAGAGACAAAATAGCATGTCTGTGTCTTCTGAACCCTTACAGTTTACATGTGGCTTTTTTTAAAAGAAGAAAGAATGCCTTCCATCTCCAGAAGGTGTTTTCATATCTTCTACATGCATTTTAAATTGCTCACCTGGTGGCAAACAATCTCAGGCATGCAGAACCCATCTCCATAAAACCCACTCTGTTTTGCAAAATTAAGAACCAGATTATGTTATTTTTAGTAATTAAAGTTCCCAGTTCCCAAAGGCATAACAATGTGCTACAGGTTTAATAAACTGACCGTGTTGTTGGAACATGAGATTCACTCGACAAAGAAAAGCAAATACTCTGGAATAATCCAGAAGGAAAGTGATTTCACATTCATTTCACTCAATACTTTAAAGACCAAGTTAATTTTCAGATTTTTGGGAGTTATTTTGATTGCTTGAAGGTATTCTGCCATGTCCGAGGGAGACAGCAAGCCTTACATGGCATCTGCACATGGCCAAAATTCTTCAGTCAATGTGCTCTCTTTGTTTGTGGAAGTACAGTCCATGCTATTGATATACTTGTACACTAGACCAAAAAATTCTTCTTTGAAATTTCTGTACTACATATTCAGTTATACACAGATTCAGGCCATGACATCTGAATCACATCCTGTCATTCTGTTCCTGGGAATTCTTACAAACAACCACTCCAGTTCACTGCAGCCATCCCAATTCTTTACCTGAGCTCTATCTCCAATAGCCATTTTGAAGCACCAAAAACCAGACCCAGTTTTCCAGTATCACTTTCTTTTACTCAGCCAAATATCATATTAAAGCTTTTAAACTGCAGGACTGCACAAGGAACTTGCACTCAACTGACTATCTACCATGACCTCCAAAGCCTTCTCTGTCACTGCTTTTCCAGAAGAAAGCAATATCCCGTAAGTGAGACATGCATTTTAGTTCCTAGAACACAGTGGATTTACTCAAAGTATTGTATATCAGTGTGGTCTCATCTTCACTTAAATTGGCAAGCATGAAAATCTAGTGTGAATAATATATTTTAATCTCCTGTTGCATTAATTTTTTTGGTTATTATTTTTAAGAAAGGTTTAGTCTCACTGGTAACTATTTTGTTCTGTCTTATTATTAGCTCTAGTTTTCGCACTACACTTGGCAAGTCTTTTTGCTAACAAAAAAAAACTGTTTAAATGGCCACACACACTTATTTAAGCAATTATGTACTTAAACAAGTATTTATTCAGTTCTGAAATTTAACATGCTTATTACATTGGAGAAATGGTAAACAGAACATTTTATTCTTACCAGATCATTTTTTCAATTCATAATTAGTGCTCATTTATAGTTGAAGGAATTTGACTCCCTTTAAAATGAGTCTTCATTAGCTAAAGAAACCACTTTAAAAAAAACTTGATTCACATCCACAACATTCATATTAAACAAAACAAGAAACAGCTTCAAGAAGTCAAGTTTTTAGTTCTAAGTTCTGACAGATGCTGGAGACAGAAACAGCAGGAGAGAATTAAATTCTTCCTCAATTATTCATTTAGTAAAAAACAAAAAACCTTTAAGCCATTTCCAAGCATCATCTACAGAAAAAAAATATC
Organism: Agapornis roseicollis; assembly: GCA_002631895.1. NCBI lineage: Eukaryota > Metazoa > Chordata > Aves > Psittaciformes > Psittacidae > Agapornis > Agapornis roseicollis. The sequence goes on from NDXB01009541.1 coordinate 117,808, forward strand.
TTCCCAACTCATCTAGCTTATGACCCTTCCCATCTTTGTGCTGTTATCCCTCTGGAAGTAACAGACACATATGTATATATGACAGTGATAGATTTTCTGTTGTTGCTTATTGGAGCTCAATTTTTTTTCCATGCATGCCACATAATTAAAATCAAGTTATCGTACTTTTGTGACCAGTTCTTCATCTGCCTTTGAATTCCTCAGTGTCTGATATACTGCTTTTACAGACAAATTGTCACCTGCATTTACACACGCAGACTTTTTAACAGAAATTCACAAGGGCTTCAATACCAGCAGCAGTGTTCAGTCCCTGCACCCTCATCACTGTAAGTAACATCTCAAAGGACTGGTCATCCTGCTTCTACTTTATTTCAAGCAGTATCTAGCAAGTACTAGCTGATATCCTCATCTCCTGCCTTCTGCCAGGACAGTAACTCAGAAATATTTAATATCATTTGCTTTTGACTACTCAGTGATTCAGAAACACATAATATCGCTCTTGATATAGAGTACCACTTACCCTCCCCTTCTACCCATTCAATTCTCTCTACATAGGTTATAACCATTTATTTTAACATCCCAATCCTGTGAACCTTCCCACTAGATTTCAAGTAATACCAAGTAGATGAAGTTTATAATTGTAAATGAGAAATTTCAGCTCCTTGTGTTTATTACTCTGGCTGCCAGCTTTAGAGTACAGGCAATTATAATGGGGGCATGTCCCTTCCATCATGTCTGTGTACCTTGATCACTTTTGCTCACAAAACCATGACTTAAGATTTCAATGCATAGTTATATGTTCCTGTAATCTCACCCTCCATCCCCATTTTACCCCAGTTCAATGCTCATCCACCCACCCAAGCCAAAGTACCCCACAACAAATTGCTTCTCAGGCTACTAGAGGAAGCCCAGTCAAATAACCAGCTCCCTTCCCAGCAGTACTGTAGAGTGACCAAAGGTATGACAAGAAGTCAAGTCCAGTCAAAAACACTAAACTACAGTAGCCAGCCACGTACCACCACAAGCTTCATTCAAGATAATGATTATAAACATGGGGTTTTGTTTAGGGTTTTGGCTGGTTGTGGGTTTTTTGTTCTTTCTTTGGTGAGATTTGCATTTGCACACTTATTTTCAACGTGGTAACCCTTTTTTCAATCGTTATCAAAACATACCTACAACCCAAATGACTGCTGCATCAAGATGTATTATATACAGTACACGTCCATATTTTTTCCCGGAGTCCTACTGTTACTATGTTTACCTCAGCCATCTCACAAGCAGAAGGAAGACCTTTGAGACAGATCAGCTCAAAATGACTGCAGTTTTCCACTAAGTAACTCCGTGAAGGGACAGGTCACCACAGGAAGGGCTGGTAGCCTCTCCTGCTGCTGGTGAAAGCAGCAGTCTATGCCTAACAGGGAGCCACCTGTGCCTCCAGCTGGAAGCTGCCGCTGGAACAGCAAAATTAACATGAAGAGCACAACCTTAGGCAAAGTTCACTAAAAATCATGTAAACCAATGGGAGAGCTAATGGCTAGAGGTGGCCTTCCTGAACACAAACAGGATTTCAAAGGGATATGGCAATACAGTTTCTTCACCCAGAAGGCAGAGCAAACAGAAAACGAACAAAGCATCCGTAACACCTCTATCCAGAACAAGTTTCAGGCTTCCCTTATTTTTCCATGAGCAAATATAGTGTAACTAACAATATTAACATAGCAATAAGGGCAAACATATACCTCAGCTGACATATATTTGCAAGGCTCATTTCACCTGCAGCCAACAGAGAAAGTTGCCCCAAGACAGGGAATCTTAAGGAAGAAAAGACAAGAAAAATCCCTCAAGGCGACTGCATACAAATATACTGTTATATGTTGTTTGCTCCAGTAACTGCTCCACTGACTTCAACCACAGGAAAAATTATGGGACAAGAGTGAATTCACATCCTTTCAAGGGACCCTATCGTCCAATTCATTCTGCCTTTTTCAGCACAACTGGGATTTTCACAGCATCTCATTCTGGTGTCTGAATATCTCAATTTCCAAAACAAGATGTTAACAGCATAGATAAAGAACTCCAGCAAGTGCACAAAAACAAGACCATACTTCTCTCAACCCCTGTTCAAATATCAGCTACAATCTATTGCCAAGCACACAAAAATAACAAAGAAAGGCATACCTTCAAGGAAAATGTTAAGTCTTAGTATTCTTATTGCATCCTCCAGGTGAGCCATTCACAATATCTGTTTTCAATTGTAATTTGACATACACCACCATGTGCATTACTAGATGAACAGTACTATTAAAACAACACTAGAAAGCAAATATTGCTTTGCAAAACCAAAGACAGTGTAGCAATAAAAATGCACAGATTTATGTTAGATTCTCTGTAAAAATATCTCCAGGCTAATCACAAACTGTAATAGCATCCTCAATATTTTCAACTGCTATTGTGTTCAGGGGGAGGGGGGTGAGAAAAAAAAGAAAGGAAAAGAAGAGAAGCCATGATTCAAAATGGAAGTTCAGTAATAATTTACAGCCCAGTACATAATCGGCAAAATGACGGGCAAAGTTCTTAGCACATCAACTCAGATGTATGTAAGCAAGGCATTCCTTCCCCGCGGTAGGCGGCCCCATGTCAAGCAGCTATGTGCTAGAACTTGTCCTGTGCTACCTGTTCAAAGGGAACTGTGCAAGAATATTTCAAGCTCTGACAGATACCACTTTGTGAAAAAACATCCATGGGAGTATTACAAAAAAAGACAGCACCTGATGTTTCAGCAACCCCTGTGTCAAGAAAGGTGCTCTCCTGCATTTTTATTGACATGCAGGAAGTGGATGATCTTTCCTTGTACAAATCAGTGCTAGCTGGTAATGCTTCTCTACTAGTCTCAGGCTCCTTCCCATGCCTTTTACTAAACTCTATTATTTAAGACTTTTCATCCCCCTCTTTTCAGAGATGCCACTGAAAATGCCAAATAAGCTGTGAAATTCTGCATCTTGGAGACAGTAAAAAACACAATATAATGAAAAGCCCTATCATTTGCAGCACTTCATTACTACAGGATTAACATGTACCAAAGCACATTGGGCTTTCTTTCAGTAAATGTTTATAGAAATTATGAGGAAACTTAAAATTTATTACCCAAAAAGATTCAGGAAACAGTCACTCCTGCCTATGGTTGGAAGTGGAATACATAAAATGGGTCCACATAGAAAAAGTACTTTTCAACTAAAAACATGTTTTCTCCTCTAAGTAGAACACTACACGTAGTGTGCATCTTTGCACATTCTTATAAACGACAGTCCTACAACCAGGTTTCATAACAATAATTAATTTTCTCCTCAGCTTATTCCACACAAAAAAAAAAAAAAAAAAAAAAAAGGGGGGGGGAGGGGCAAAAAAAAAAAAAAGGGGGGGGGAGGGGCAAAAAAAAAAAAAAGGGGGGGGGAGGGGCAAAAAAAAAAAAAAGGGGGGGGGAGGGGCAAAAAAAAAAAAAAGGGGGGGGGAGGGGCAAAAAAAAAAAAAAGACGAAGGGGGGGGGAAAAAAAAAAAAAAAAAATTAAAAGATTTTCAAAAAGCAGAAGTCTCAAAGTTCCTGCAAGCAGCTCTACAGCAACTACAGTCAAAGTGCAGCACCTCACACGTACACATGGTTCTGATATTTAGTCAGGTTTTTATTCTGCTATAAAGGATCCTAATGCACACCAAGAATAGGAATGTATTTTTAGTCAGTTCTACATGTTGAAGACAAAAATGGGATGACAGGAGAGAGAAAGAAGAAAAAAAAAAGCCTACACTGAATACATGCAAAAATGTATCTGATCTTTTCCTGCATATCCTTCAATTACTTTTTGTGGTAATGCTCTCTTGTAACCCCTATGTTACAGGCCTAAAGCAATATTAGGAAACATTATTTTTCCTGTAATGTGTAAAATCAAAAAGAAATGCCAAGTACCTATACAGTCTTGGCATTTACTGAATCTATGCTTCAGTACTTGCTGCAAGACTGCAAATTTACTCAGGTCATAAAACAATCTCAATTTGAGAAGGATACATGGAATTTCCCACAGCATAACCTCAGAGGACTGGAAACCCACCTACCTGCTCTCCAACATCAGGTACGATTTTTTCCTTGGTGAACACAAATCCTCAAATATCATTTTCTGCAGAACTTAAGGTTCATTTTAGAAATAACAGTTTCCTCCCTAGAACAGCTCTCCAAATGTAAAAGGGCCATAAATCTATTAAGCACACACTTCCTAAACCTGCAGGGGGATATCTAGCTGCTGATTTTCTTCAGTTTTGCCAACCAGCAATAAAATGAAACCAATGAAAAACACAAACAACTCAGTTTGCATCCATCCTTTTAAACACTCTCCAGTATGGTGGAAGAGCTAACGCACGTGCCAATTTTCAGTCCTGCCAGCTGGGAAAGTTAGAATGGAAAGCAGAGGTGAGCGGTGGAGTTATTCAAAAAGGGGCAGGAGGAGCAAAAAGCAGAGGTCCTTGCTAGGCAGTTCCACTTGCTTCCTCTGTGCACAGGCTCTATCTGCTCTTGGCATAGACTCTTACATATTTCTTTTTACTGAGCGCCACTTGCACAGCACAAAACAGTTTGGAGAAAGAGAGAGAATCCTGTGAAAAGAAAAAGGCAGTTTTGCTAACCTGTCCAGTAAAACACTGGCTGTTAAGCACATGTATGTACATAGACTCAAGATAAGGAATGATACTTCTGTAATTAAAACGACATCTTCCCTAAGTAGCTATATAAACCTTGCTTATTTTGATTGGACTCTTGTCTCAAAAGACAAGTTATATTACAGTTTGCCAAGAAATATGCAGAAATCTCTTCATCACTCTTCTGTGAAACAAACCAACAGCAAATGTAATTTGTGCTTTTGATATATATACCAAAGCCAAATCCACTCACTTTCTGAAATGTGTATTTGAATTCAAAATACACTTAGATTCAAATACACTTTTTAATATTGTGCATTTATGCCTCTTATGTGCATTCTTCTTAACACAGAAATGTAAAAAGCATTACTAAGAAACAATGTTCATAAAAGGATGGAGCATGCAGAGAAATAAAACAGACACTGATTTTCTCCTTGCTCCTCTTCCCCACCCCCAAAACACATTACAAGATTCAGAGATCAAATACTTATCAGCAAGGATGTGAGCATTTAACACATTTGTTCTATTTTAGGCAAAGCAACAAATAAGCGCAAGTACCAGAGAAGCACCTAAAAACGGGGTCACGAAAGGTAGAAAAAGAATAAAAGCCTACAAAAATAAAATAAGCTATATCTTTCAGTTACTCCTTAAGTTTTTAAATCTTTCTTTCATCAGTACTGAAAAATAACAAAACACCAAAAGCTTAAAATATTTACGTTAGGATCTTTATATGTGCCCTGTTAGTATAGTTGTAAGGATCAATGTAATACATATATATAAACAAACTAGAGTTTTAGACAAAATTAACTGCAGAGAATGTTAATAGTCTGAAACATATAAAAAACTTTACTCTCTCTATATATATGTATTTTTAATAACTCATCTATTCCCACAAAGGTCCTAATGCTTCAGGTCATAAAACATACAAAACTGAAGCAGGATGCTGCAAAAGCTTTGTTTAAACTGTATGGGACCGATGCCATTTAAGAGTAACTACATTAAAAAGGTGTGGAAAACGCTTTTGACTTTTTTCAGTATGTACTATGCTACTGTAGAACTAATTTTTACTTTAGCTTCGCTGAAACTGAATCTAACAATTCTTAGTTTAAAAAAAAAAAAAAAAAAAAAAAAAAAAAAAAAAAAAAAAAAAAAATTTTGGAAAAAAA
>NDXB01009541.1:124172-137866 GCA_002631895.1 Agapornis roseicollis
AAAGAAAAAAAAAAGCTGTTGGTAGCAATAGTAGTCCAATCCTGAGATACTGATATTAGATATTTCTTGAAAGGTCTATTGTTCCAAGAAGAAAGTTACCTGTCCCAAGGTCACCAAAGTGAAGGGTATTGACCTATCTCATTCTGAAGTTCTCTTCAATTGACTTTGAAAGCTGATTCTCCCTATGCTGCTGCCACATAAATACATGTCACCCACCCCAACAACATGGCCCCCAAGTGAAATCCAGCTCCACTGAAGTCACAGCAAATTTCCCACTGATTCAGACAGGTTTCATTTTCTTACCTTCAGCCCTATTTTCAGCTATGGGAAACACACTCCCTACTTTTAAAAAAGCAAACTCCATTTCCTCCTTGCTTCCTCTAAGTAAATTTAAATTTATGGACAATTGATAGTATCTTCTGAGAAACTTATACCAAGACTTTAAAAAGTTAATTTAAAAAAATGCTGAGTTGCCCCCAGGGAGCATTACAGAAAGTATGATTACAAAAATCTTACCGTGCGTGCCCATGATGGGTCTGGATGTCATTTCAGTAGTTTCAAGTGTCAATTATTCTTTGATGAATATTATTAACAGAAAACTACTATGACTATAATATTAAGAGTAACAATTATTCCTTACCTACACTTTAAAATCCTCCTGGCACAGTCATTATATGGCAGCTGCTGAACAGAGTAATACAGTAGTTTTTTCTTAAAGCAAGATGCTTATTTTACTTCAAATGTAAATAAACTCATGTCTCCTGCTGCCATGTAAAATGAACTGTTCATAAGTAAATGATTTTGTATCTTCCTAGCAAAGCAGCAAAAGGCCCTCTGTTCTCCACTTCTGATCACCAAAATCTATTTCCTGCCGAAACTCCAGTGTAGAATGAAAGCTAATACTGCTAGCAAAACAAGTTCTTAACAACAAAATAACTGCTGCTTCCTTAACAGCAACCTTTTTCAGAACACAAATACACAGGGTTTGCATGTTTTCCTCTCTCATGCAACCACTTCCAAGCAGAATAACAAATGTGATTACAGCTATTAAATATTCTAACTGAAGTACAATCATTTAGCAGTATCAAAAATACATTTTATTCAGCATAGTACATTGATGATTCTTACACAGTTTCTACACAAATCTAGACTGCCATTTGCTCCAGGATGGATGTAAAAATTAGCATTTACTGAATGTCAGTACATAGTAATTCAACAGATACAAATGTCTCATTTCCAACCTTTCTCTCATCAAGCTGAAGGATAAGTTCTTTTTCAACCTACATTTTTTCCACAGTTTCAAAGAAATGATAAGCTACTGAAATGTTTCTATTTTCCATAATAATGCAATTCTGCTACTTTAGGGATTTTCTTCAGTAAACAATCTCAGATGACCAGCATTAAGATGAAGAGCTAAACTACCATAAAGACCTCAAACTTATGTCAAATTTGATTCCATCATTATCTGTAATCTCTGCACACCTCCCTCTATAGAGTGAATTACACTCAATAGAAGGGATAATTCTAAAGGAGACAATACAACATAAAGCCTTATCCTGGCATGAACTAAAGCAGCAGCCTTTTTTTTCAATTTAGTCAATGAGGCTTAGTATAGCCAAAGAAAGAACCATGCTAAACGTTTTCCTACAGTCTGCACATGAACATTATTTAGCATTTTCCCAAATCTGAAATTTAAAAATCCCATTTCTTTACATGACAAAGAGCAGCAACTTTTCTTTGCTGTTATTAACATTTGACCATCAAAAGATCCATTCTTAAAGATGACCTTACAAGGAAGACAAACAGCTATGACTTATCATCCCTTTTCTGATTCATAAAAGGAAGGATTCAAACTTCACACTCCCCAGGAAGTTCTTCTACTTATTTGATTGATTCCTGCCCCCTCCCCCCCCCCATCTTACAGCAATTCAACAGGATAGCAGATATGTCACTCAAATAATATTTTACTCAGGAANTCACACTCCCAGTTCTTCTACTTATTTGATTGATTCCTGCCCCCTCCCCCCCCCCATCTTACAGCAATTCAACAGGATAGCAGATATGTCACTCAAATAATATTTTACTCAGGAATTACTTTAATTCAAAGTATTCACACGGTTTTAATAGAAAAAGTAGTTCGAAAAATACTCATCTTTAAGAGTTTCAACCTTTCTGCTTTCCAGGAAATATAAGTCCACAATCTGCTGGAGAGAGCTCCAAATAAATACCCAGGGGAAAAAAAGCAAAATAAAACAAAAGCCCCAAAATAAAACACACACAGAGCAAAAAAAATAAAAAACAAAACAAAACAAAACAACAAAACCAAAACCAACCAACCAAACCCCCAAAAAACCAAACTAACCCCACCAAAATGCTACTAACCCAAACCCCAAATAAAAGCAGCCCCTCCCCCCAAGAAAACAAGTTACATCAAAAAAAAACCCACCTCTCTAAAAACGCACTTCTGATGCACACTGACCCTTTTGTGTGTGTGTATGAAATGAGTCTATCCATCTTTAAGAAAAAAGAAACACATCTCAATGTTTTGTTTCTCCACTGGTTGTTTTGAGACTCAATCATATTGACTGATTCTCTGTTCTTGCAAAATAAATAGGCTAAGAAATGAAAATGACACATATTTTCTGTGTCTGCTCCCTTAACCAATCCTAACCATCAACCATGCTAAAAGCTGCTTAGAAGCACAAAAATCTGCAAACATACCACTTGATGAGCATTCACTGTATGCACCACATTTTAAGTTAATGGTTCAAAGCAAAACATGATAGTAAGCCTCACTTTCTTGGCAGACATCAATCTTCTAGAATTAAAATTATTTCAGAAAGTGACACACACACATAACCAGCCAACCACATTTGTGTTTGCTTTCTTTAAAACTCTACCTGCCAAACCAACAGCCAATTGATTTCCTTGGCCTAAATTCAATGTTTCCAATCCGGGACATTACCCAATATGAGCACTGTAAACCCTTTCCTAAATGAGGTAATCACATTGATGCCGCTACAGTTCTGGTTGACTTGCAGTTTCCATTACAAAAAAAAAAAAACCTTGCTGAACATTCCCAGAGGTTTTACAACTCTGTCACTTTAACAAGAAGTTAACTCCAAGGTGAAACCTGCCATATAAGACAAAAAAAGCAGCATATTTTCCTCAATCCTTGAAATAATCTGTACATTAAAAAAAAAAGGGGGGGGAGGGAGAAGGCAAAAGCATGTTTCTCTGAATATTTACAGTTCTACTCTTACAACTATGAGGACACTGACAACGCTTTTTTTGAATTCCACAAAACAAGAGTATATATATATAAAAATAATGTTAAAGGGACAAGTGATTAGCAGCCTTTCATCTTATGATATTTCTATGGTCCTTTCCAACCCTAACTATTCTATTATTCTATAGAGAAAACAAAACAGATAAAGAATAGATGGAGGCTTCAAGCCTCATAACTGACCTACTGCAAGCAAGCTCAAGGCACTAAGACAACTGCATGATCAGTACTGAAGCAGTCTATTTTGAACAGCTATTAGGAATGGCTATTGTATGTATCCACACAACTATCTTTCATAAAGAATTTACTATGCATTATAGCAACACAATTCTATTTACACAGTAAGTTGTTGTTCCAGTCCATCAAGTACACAAGGAATTTTAATGAATGCTAAAAAAAAATCAATTAGGCAATGATCATCTGATTAAACAGGCACATCACAGCATTCAATTCTTTCAAGCATATTCATAAATCCAAGCCTTCAGACTTTACTGAAAACTTTCAAAACCTGTATGTGGGTATTTCAAGGAGCTGATTTTTAAGCTTAATGAAATTCAGCACAAAATAATCTATTACAGGCTATTAACATGAAAAAGCAACACCATGAGACAAAAGCAGAAAAAAAAAAACCCTCAAAACAAAACACTTTTAATTGGTACTCTGAGATATTGCTAGTTTTAGCGAAATGTTTTTTACAAAGTAGCAGGTTTTCCTATGGCATACAGCACTTAAGCACAGAAAGACTCTGGCAAGGCAACCAAGCTGAAGCCAGAAACTGAATAGGGCACCACTGCTTGCTTGCTTGAGGCCTGAAGCTGGGGGTTGGATGGGAAAGGGAAAAGTTAAGTGAAGAGGTAATTATTGTCTTTATAATCACTTCTTATTACTCACACTATAGTGAAATGCACTGCAAAATCAAGCCTGATGTCTGCAGGTGCTAAGTATTCCTGCTTATTAGGATTTTCAATTTTGACATCACCTCTTCGTAATTCCAAGAAGCATCTAAGAGATTAGAAGCTGAACTAAACCTGAAAGTGTGTTTTTCTGCTTTCTGTTTTTACATACACACTGCAATCTCTGTGAAGTCCTGGGTAAGGAGTGTTAATAATCCTAAAATTACATTCATCCCATGCAAACCAGGAGACAGAGTACTTGAGATGATGAGATAGCAGTATTAAGTTTTATATGCAAGACCAGCATTTAAAAACCTTGGGATGCAACCACTGGCCTTGTTGCAACTTGTGTTTCAATCATGCTGAAAACTGACAACACAGGCGCAGGTCATCTTGCTCCCAGCTTTCCCTACCTCCTCCCCTCCCACTGAAAGATGACAGGGAAGAGACAAAACCTCAAAAGTTTCTAAACAACATAATCTCTTTTTGAGTAATTCATTCACCATACATTTTTATGCCTACTGACAAAAGAGACAAACTGTCATGTCTGCAATCCTGTAAATTAAGTATATAACTCTTTCACTAACACCTTTCTTTCTTACATTTCCCCTTTTACACAGGTAATAATGTGTATTACGCAGAATAATGTGATTTTTAATCTCCTAACCCATTAAGACAATTTTACCCAAATCAGCCCAAATGCTCTATATATTTATTTGACACACTGAGTTATCTGGGCATGCCCTTAAAATCTGACAAAATGTTGCTACATTCTTCAAATTGCTTAGCATTTTGTCACAATAAGCTATCACCCATCTTCACATGATAAATCTGGATCTCTGTTGTCAAGTGTTAGAGAAGAACAAGAAAAACTCAGCTTACCATTAGCTTCCTCACAGTTTTACCTCTTTCCTACATGCTTACATATATATATCAACCTCTTTATCTCTAGTTGTATTAGTGAGTAATGCAAAAAAGATGACGTTTCAAATTCTGCTCCTTATATAAGGCTTAGTGTTTTGTTCTAGGGGTCGTCATGGGTAACTCTTGAGAGATCAGTTTCAAGTTCAAATGCTTAGGAGATCTGGTTTCTCTCTTCACAGCATCCTCTGCAGCCATGTCACAGAACATATCCCATACTTTCCATTCTCTCTTCAATATCCTGAGATTTGTACAAAGAATGTTACGAAAATTTGGGGGTTTATTCACACCTTATATCTGGTTTGAAGCATCAAGTTACCAGGCAATGATTCACACCTGTGTTGCAGATATGCAGAATGACTGCAACTGATAACACTTTTTCAGTCTCTTTAATCTTTCACTGCTTATGCCAGAGGCCTCCCTTCCCAGGAGCGAGTTCTTTCACTTCTGGGCAGCAGGCTGGAATACACTGTTCTCTGCTGCACTATGACACAGACCAACTACCTACATCTAGGCAATTATCCTCATTTCTACCATTTCCATTAATTTTAGCTGGATATTTAGGGTGTTGTTTTTCATCTTTATTTCTTCATTTGCAGCATCCTGCAGCAGAGCCTGCAAGTTAAATTGTCAAGTCCCATAGTTCTAACCTCAAGCCACAACACTTGCTGACAAAGAGGCAGACTTAACATTTCAAGGTCTTCTTCAAATATCTTCACAGTCTAACAAAAAGTCTGCTCATTTCATCCGCAGAAACAACTGACACCCTCGGCTATCTTTGGGCAACAGCAGACTAGAACTTAAAATAAGAATAACCCCTCCCATTGATGTCTCCCACCCTCCCTACAGTGTGGCACTTCCACCCTCATAATCCATCTACCCAGTGCGGTCTCTGCACAATACTGAAATCTGAGCGCTGTATGCGTTTAAGGCCCAGTACTTTTTAAACCATCGACTTTTCAGAAGTGCCTTGAGCTTTTGAAAGATTCAATGCAACACTGTAAAGGACTCCAACTTCCAGAAAGTGCTGAGATTCATCTTCTGAAACTCCTGGCCATCTTATTTATTTTATATACATTGTATCTAGAAGTAGGTATATGCTACACTGCCAATTTTAACAAGTGTAGCTAGGCTCTCCTTATTTAATATTCATGTCACAGGAGTAAAAACCCAGCCAGGAATCAAACTGTGGCATCCTGTGCCAAAGACAACTTACCGCTCAGCTGGTAAGTTGGCAATTCAATTTACAAACCTGCATTCCTGCATTTTAATCCTTTGTAGAAAGGTGGTAATATATGAGCAATATGAAAAGAACTGGATTCAGATCATTAGAGGTTCACAAACCAAACACACGAAGCTTTGGAGGCTGTCCAAAACAAGATCATGCCTAGGTGGTGATGTCTGTTCAATAAAAATTCAATGTCATAATTATCCTCTCACTTTTTCCCCAAAGAGCATTAGTGCTCAGAACTGTGCTGCTGCTCAGCCAATTACATTAATGCCGTGAGAAGACGGATAGGGCCAACAGCCAATCACTGTGCCAGGTCACTGCCTGCTGACGGGTAATTTACAATTATCAAGCAATTAGCAAATGCAGTGAAAATTCAACACCCCTCTCCACACAGCACACAAGAACTCATTTGAAAATTAAAAATACGTTTTAATAACTTCATTTTGGCTACAGCCACACAGAGAAAAATAAAGCCTCCTTTTTTCAGTTTCTCTTCCTTTTATGACTGACAAAACACTTTGCTGTCTGAATCCAGAAACCAAATATACTGACATTTCTAAACTAAACAACCTCTCCCTTGTAAGTATCTATTTAACAACAGAAAAGAATAAAAATGAAGACTGTTGGTACTATTCACTCAACTACTATATTGGATACTGTTTTTTAATTACCCTGCTAGACGGGTAATAACAAGAATCAGCCAGACACCTATCTGCTAGGGAATGCAAGATTTTCTTATCTTCACTATATTTAACAATAAATGACATTTAAGAAGCTAATTGTCACTAGTCAGTTGCACGAAATGAATGTTCTTTCCCATTAATGATCAAGTTATTACTCTGTTGTGCTCACAAAACAGTAGAGAGCTCCCATTGCCTATACTCACATTCCTAATTTTAAAAGCAAAATTAGTGAAACATAAGTTCTTGATAATCTGGGTTCATTCACACCCACACCCCCTCTCCCCCAGAAGAGTACCATATCTTTCTTAGCTTATGGTATGAACATAGGAATTGACCTTCTTTACAAAGACAGAAAGAAGGCAGAAAAAATCACCATCAACAGTGAAATCCAAGCAGATAAAAGGAAACTCAGATTTCTTTGTTCTCTGATATAAAATAAATAAATATCCTGACTTTAAAGAGCTGATAAAGGGGAAGAAGTAGGAAAAGCTACAGGCTCCTTCTGTAAGGGGTGAAAAGGAATAAGACACAAAAAAGTCCACCACAACAACAAACAGCTGATATTAAGATGTACCACTTCTATATAGACTGGACAACACTAGTCTTGCTGCACTGGTTTCAGCTATAGCTTTCATCTTACATTTAAAGTATCTAAGTCAGTGAGAAAGAGAATTTTAAAAACAAATAAACAAAATATATACAAGGCTAAACAATATTAACTAGAAAAATGGAAAACTGACTGCATTTGACATACTCCTCTCTCCAGAAAGTAGCAGCAACAAACGAAACTCTTTTGTGACTATGGGGTTTCAAAATACATTCACACTGTCAACGTAACAGATTTACTTTCAAAACACCTTTCACCCTCCTTCCATGGGAGAAATACTTATTTCTGATTTCTTCTCCTTGCACCCCCTCTATTACCATAGTGTCAGAAGGGAAGAGAAGGAGAGGAAGGAAACCAAAGTAACAGAGAAAAATCCTCCACAAACCTGTTGCTGTGGATACTGCATTCCTCCCATGGCTGCCGCGGCCCGGCCCTGCATTCCCACAGGATAGCGTTGGGGGCCAGGAGGGCCGTAGGACTGCCCAGGGTAGGGACTGCTCTGCTGCGCCTGAGAGTGGGGGTTATTGCCCATGCCGTACAACTGGGGTCTCTTCATGACCATTGGATCCATTGGGCTGCCCTGTTGTTAAAACAAAAGCCAAGAAACACTTTAAGGTGTGGAAACAAAAAGGTCAGAACAGTTACACTCATCCTCCGCAGACTCTACGTACGTTTTCTCAATGTGCTATACATCGAACATCAAACATTAACTTGACACAGAAACAGGCAAAGTACCATACTCTGATTCTTATATGAATTAAGTGAGGTTTTAAATGGAGAGTTTGGGACCTCCACTGCATTTAAAGTAATAATAATAATATAATAATAATAATACTAATTTTGCACTTAAGCTTACAGTTCTCTTACCTACAAAAAAAGGCAGAAAATGTGCACAATAAAGAAATAATTAAGTATGCTGTTGTAAACCGATCAGCATCACTGACTTTAATGCTTAAACGTAAAGAAAACTGCGTGTATCAAAAGGGACAGAAGCAATGAAGTAGTGGATAACCCATTCAACCTTGAGAAAACATCTGTTTTCTTACCTTGGGGGGGTAAAAAAAGAAAAAGGAAAGTGGAAAGAAAACTTCCCTAGAAGTGCAACGCATACAGAACACTGTATTTCAGCACTTTCATATTGCTATCATGTGCATTACTAAGTTTCCAGATCAAAAGGCAAGTCATAACCCACATTTCACAGGGAAGTTTATTCACCTCCTTAATAGACCTCAGAAAATCCAAACAGCAGCCACTGATGGAGGGGGAGGGGAGCCAAGGGAGGGAAGTTTTATTTTTAGACTTCTTGGCAGCACTTACCAAGCACTGTAACAGTTTCAGGACAGGTGTCAACCATTGTGCGGTATTACTCTCATGTTTTATTACTGAGGACTAACTGAACCAGAAAAAAAATCATACTTCGTCAAGCGCAGCGCTGTATTGTTAATATGATATCCCGTATTTAATTCCCGAGTGCCAGTTATATTCATAGAAGAAAGGGGGGAGGGGTGGAGCTTTTAAAAAACCTATCACAATCTCATCTTCCTGAAAGAGACATATCCCACACCCCCTCCTCCTCCCAATAAAAAGATCTATTAATTCACACAGGCAGCCTGCACCACCACCACCCCCCCCCAGCAGGAGCAGGATTCCTTCCCGTAGCACATTCTGTACATGTTTTCCTATACTGTACTGTGACCGGTTTAATTTGAAAGCCCCCTATGCAACACAGCCTCTACAAGTCCTTTCTGGCTATTAGATTCTGATGCAATAGTTATAACTATGATAATGAATTACATTTTCCCCCTCCCATCTCTGTTTCTTCTCATTATTGCTGTCTGTACTAGTAACACACCCAGACTTTTCTTTTTTTACGCACAAAGAATATGCTCTCCAAAGTAGCTGCTGTTTAACAAATTACTGTATCTTGTTCTTACTCTTTCCTTCCTGCAAGTAAAAAACTCAAACCTTCCCACTTTTTCACAGTCTCTCTGCACCCTTACCAACACCAATTTGCCAGGAAAGTCACCCCAAGTCAAATAAAATATTCCAAACATGGACACACTACACATGAGGAGGTAAAATGATAACCACGTCCTCCTCACGCAATACTTCCATTCACTTCAGAAGAGGACTGCCCTTTTTTGCCACTACAGCAAATTGCACATTCATTTCTAATTTTGGCAAGTATTACTCAGCAATCTTCCCTTTATTATTTGGCTGTTCTGTGGCCAGATCAGAAGCTTCTATTTTTCCACCACTAAATGTCCCTGGGTAATTTACTATTTATATTTCATATTTCTCAAAATCAATGGTTCCCCAAGCACTCCAGGCCACCTCACCCGGAACAACGCTCTCATTTTTCGTTTGTTTGTTTGTTTTTTTTTTTTCTTTAGGCAATCATGCACTCTCACCACACTTTTAACTAAAAGCAACACAAACACAAAGGTTTAGCAGATGGGCTAGAGATTCTTTCTTAGGAGGTCCCAGGGGACAACTTGGATTTCCTCCTATAGACCAAGATACTTTATCCACATTTATTTCTGTGTTTTAATGCTAATTCTCTGCATCACCTGTCATACTTATATTCTCAAATATAAATCCTTGTTCAAAGCAAGTCTTGTCTTTCCTTCACAAGATTCTCATGAAGCCAAACAGCACTGTTCATTGTCATCATCTTCCATTTCAGGTTATTAGTTCTAAGTCTCAACTTCAGTAACAACATATATCCAAGTTCAATTTTAACTAATTTTGACTGTAGTATTTTCTATTGCACATCCAGTACTTAAATATAATTATAAACAATGCAGATAGCTACACAGCTAAAAGCCTGACACTTTCCATTATTAAGACTACTTTCAGGTGCATATAAACTTCGCCAAACTTCAATCATTTAGGCTGAAATTTTCCAGGCCATATGTATGCCTGAGGCTGAAATTCTCTGGAAAATTCAGCAGAAACAGTTCAGCTATGTCTTAGAATGAGGTCACAGAAAAATACAGCGTTTATGTTCTTACATAAAACACTTCGAAACACCTCTTGAATACCAGAGGGGTAGGGAATTTTAATTTGCCAGGGTGACATTGGATGTTTGTGAAGGCAACATGGGAGCACCTGAATGTCACCAGGCCATGAAGAGCAGGGGAGGAGGAGCAGCACAGCAAGACTTCATGAGAGGAGTTACAAGGTGTACAGAGGCAGCCTCAAATTTGCTGGACAAAGGAATAGGGACAATGGGTTAAAAAAAGCATCAGAAACAGAAGTGAGGCATGAAGAGTTGAAAGAAAGAGGAGGAAACAAGGTCAGGAGGTGACATGGATACAGGCTGAAGAGTCTCTGTCCTCTGGACTACTGACCTCCAAGCAGTGGAGGGTTTTTATTGTGTGTATTACAAGACTGAGCCTCACTGCTGCTTTATCCTCCCTTCCTTTCTCCTCATCAGCCTGCTGACTCCTGGCTTCCCAATATTCTCTCCAGGTCAGCTGCTCCTCTTTCCCTCAGGTGACATCCATCAACTTCAGACAGGTGGAAGGATAAAGAGCCTGAGACACTGCTGTAACTCAAGTCACCAGGACCCACACAACTCTGGAACCAAGGGTTTGGTCACTGGATACAGGCATACCCCAAACTTACTGTGGACACTGCAGGTCAGGCATCAGGATCAAGGACTGGAGATACTGAATATGAGAGGGCAAGACAGAGACTGGTGAGTATCTCTAGGTAAATTACTGGAAGAACCCAGAGAGACCCACCCTAGCTGTCAGTGGTGCCTGTTCCCTCCTCCCTCCAAGGTCTTAGGGAGAGAACAAAACAATACAGTCCTCCGATCATCTTTACAGTTGGAGAAGACATCCAGTGAGGAAGTACATCTCATTCATTGCCCTGGCCAGTCCCTATAGAGGGTGTCAACTTACCACTGTTACCCCTTACTCCCTTTAGATTAGATCACAACCATCTGTGCAGTACAGCTAAAGGTGAAGCCATCTACCAGAGACTCAGTGGTTGTCAACATACTTCTGCCAGGCAGAACAAAACCAAAGGGCTAGCTCTTCCCCTGGATTAACAAATATTACTACTGCAGAAGTTAATAGCAGTTAGTTTTAAGTTGCCCCTTGCAACATTAAATGAATATCCTTCACAGATACAACTGTATCAGTCTTTGAATACATAGTTACAGTTTTGTCTGCAGAGGCAGGGGATGGGCCTGCTCTAGGGGATCAGCCAAGAGCAATGGAGTGAAGGAGCTGTTCTGTGCCAGAAGGCTGAATGCTTCACTTACCCTATGAGTAGTGAACACAGCAGAAGATGGTTTTACCATTAAGGTAACTGTATGCTGCTCAGGTGGAACTGGAGTCTACCCCTGCATCTGCCAGTTTTTCACTAAGAAGCTTCAAGATTTAACACATCCTTCATTTCCTGACTTGGAATAATGGGATTTAAATTGCAGGTTATACTGTGTATCTACAACTGCAACTACTGTTGAATTGAGGAGAGATGTGCTTTGAAGTTCCAGAAGATGTGCATTTCAGAAAATTTAACCTATTTCCACCATGAACAGGCCACTCAAATTTCCTACAGCAATGAATGCCTCAATTTCCCACCGGTAAAAAAGGAAAAATTTCTTCACTAGAGAGTGATTTTAGAATTTAATATAACCGTCATCAATACCGTTGGAAACTCTTAACAAAAGAACAAGTTTTGTTTTCAGAGTGGAGCACAGTGAGAAAGACCTGAAGCCATACACAGCTGCTCATCAAGGACTGTGTCCCATTCAGTGGGCAAAAATTTAATTAGAACTTTTTCCAGCTTTAACGCATGTACAGTTTCTAGCTTTAGCATTCTTTTGAGCTTTATTTTTAGTAACAAGATTATGAGTTTCTTTCACCCACAACATTTTGAAAACTTAGGAGCTGTTAGTTGATAAACATGTATTATAATTTCATCTGAAGGTTCCTTTAACATTTATTAACATACATATTTTCTTTAACATCAGCTCCAACTGTTTCTATACACAAGTTTTGCGTGACAGAATGAGCATGATGAGTATTAGCCTCTTCATGTTGTAGGGATCAACAACCAGCCACTCCACATCTGCTCTCTAGCATTTACTGAAAATGATAGCATCACTGTAACTTTATCACATGCTCCTAAAACCCAGTGGGCAGGTATGACCATGAATGGATGATGTGTGTATTCTCACATCTTCTATGCCTTTACTTAATTTTATTACATGTTGTACTGCAAAGTTTTAATTACTTTTAAAATTTTATTTTAGTGCCATTGCAGTCATCAATATCCATTTGTTTCCTTTCCCCTCCTCCTTTACAGAAGGGTCCAATTTTTCTCTAGTGCTATTTTACTCCCAATATACATATTACCCTTTACCAATTTAGCTAGTGTTTGCTCATGCTATTTTTTACTGCCATATTCTGCCAGGCAAGCCTGAATGAATTCTGCCTCTTACTTCTGATTCTGCACCTCCTCTTCAACTTGCCACATTTCATTTAAACTTTGCATAGATCTGCAGTTCCTCAAAATACCTCAGTCTTGTTCCTTGCTTCAGTCCACAGTAACATTATAATTTATAACCCCTTTATTATAGTGCCTATCTTGTGTCAGTATCTGATTCATTTGCCCATGTACTATCAGGCTTTGTAAGAACAGAGCATTTCATAAGAGTTCTTCCTTATTATGTGCCTTGTGAGCACATTAAAAGAACCAACAGGTTTGCTAATGATTTTGATAGGGTCAAGGTTTCAATCTTGGTCTTTAGACAGACAGCCTAACCATTAAGGTAGGACACAGAAAAGCCTACACTGCCCACAGATAGTAACCAAGAACCTCTTTCTGCTTCCTGCTCTTTCTTTCAATGTCTTGTGTAAAAGAATATTTAAAATTTGGCATTCCTGCCATGAGCAGAAGTGGAAAAATTAATATTCTACACCCACTTGTAAACTCAGTATCACCACCTCTTCTGCTCTCTTCCTAGTCAAAACAAATAAATCACCTCACCCTGAAGTACCCAACATGCAATTTTGTATTTTCTAAAGTGGGGGGGAGGGGGGGGGGGGGAGGG